>NW_025573196.1:0-42806 GCF_020424385.1 Procambarus clarkii
AGACCAGCTTATGACTGGATAATCTTTAAAAAAATGCTATTTCAGCAAAGATGGTGATACTAAAGCTTAGTTGAACATCCGGTCTGGGAAGGGGGCAGTGATGGTTCGGCCATGGAGGGGTGGTAGGGGTAAGGGTAAGTGGGGGTGGACGGGGGGAGGGTAAAGGGTCTCCTTTACATTGACTATCTCAGTACACCTCAATCCGCCGCGAAGGTGAGACCTTGACAAGATAGCCCCGCACAGCTGTAATGGATGATGTAGGACGGAGAGGTGATGGAGATTGAGTAAACATGCATACATTTCAATGATCACAGTTAACATAAACAATTTGTAGGTAGAGATCGCGTCTTCGTGACGATATGGAATGTTTCTCTTTTAGTAAACGCTAACCTACTGACTTTGACTGAGTTTACTAAGTGAAGGGTCGTGTGGTGGACTTTAGAGAGGGTGAGAGAGAGCGAGTGAGAGAGAGAGAGAGAGAGAGAGAGAGAGAGAGAGAGAGAGAGAGAGAGAGAGAGAGAGAGAGAGAGAGACTGAGCGAGACAGGGACAGAGACAGACAGAGAGACAGATCGTTACTCTTAAAATGTTATTTGGGCAAAGAACGAATGAAGTTGGTATATTCTCCACGTTACATTAATGATATTGGGTAAAGAACGAAGTTAGCATATTGGTCGTGTTACCTTACAAGGATGTAAGGGTGAGAGTGAAGGCGGGCTTGAAAATTGACATGGTGATCATCCTCTGATGCGTTGTCAGTCTAAGTGAAATGGAGAAAGATATGTGAACAGCGGCAGCAGGAGAAAGGAAAATGATGTTACTTTCCCCAACTATTAATGATCTGAGAGAGAGAGAGAGAGAGAGAGAGAGAGAGAGAGAGAGAGGAGAGAGAGAGAGAGAGGAGAGAGAGAGGAAGAGAGAGAGAGAGAGAGAGAGAGAGAGAGAGAGAGAGAGAGAGAGAGAGAGAGAGAGAGAGAGAGAGAGAGAGAGAGAGAGAGAGAGAGAGAGAGAGACAGAGACAGATAGAGAGAGAGAGAGACATGGAGACAGAGAGACTGAGACAGATAGAGAGAGAGACAGGGAGACAGAGACAGATTGAGAGAGAGAGAGTCGCAGACCCTGGCGAAACGCAATGGTAATGGGTGTCCCACCACTTCCGGTGTCGTAGGAGAAATACCCAGACTAGTTGGAAAGATGACCAGTCAGGCTCCAACCTGCGACCAGTACGCTTACCCCGTCGCGACATTGAAAAACGCTTTAGGTAATGGTACTCCCCTCCTGCAGGAGACTTTGCCCTCATCCTCACACACACTTAGCTCTTCCTGTAGGGGACGTTAATGGTTTGTCTAACCACATAATGGCCCGCTGCAGTCTCACAACGAGAGTGACTTCTCTCTTTCTTGACCCGAACACAGAAAAAGCCAGGTGCAGTCCCGTGTCTTTTCCATACATTTCTTTCAAACATCACTTAAGACCTTCTTGTAGGGGAGTCAATGGGTTTGTCTAACCACATAATGGCCCAGAGCACTCTCTCCCGACGAAGGGGAAACTCCATCCAGCTCCCATCCCAAAACAACATAACAGACCGTGCTGCCTTCTCTCATCTACACACTAACTCACGATCAACTCTTTTACTCCTTCCTCCATCTTCCTTCTATTTTCTTACTCTATCACTTACTCTACCACTTACTCTCATCTTTCCTGACCACTTACCATAACACCCGAGGACTGGAGCGACGCGCTCCAATTACCTCCGACACGCGCCATAACTTCCGGGAAATTCCCCGAAAAAAACTTGAGGATGGGAGCGACGCGCGCCACCTGTCAGCTGCCCAACATGACCTCCCCTCTTTCCTGTCCACATACCCAAACACAACACGCTCACACGCGTCCGAAACGCGCCAAAACTTCCGGGAAATTCCCCCAAAAGCCTGTGTGACTAGACACCCGCGCGCCACCTGTCAGGTGAGAGCGTCCGAAACGCGCCAAAACTTCCGGAAAAGCCTGTGTGACTAGACACCCTGCGCGTGACCTGTCGGCTGGCACTCCATGGAGGGCCAGCTGGGTGATAGTAGCGCGTCAGTTCCAGCGCACTTGATACTAGAGTGTCAGCCAGCTAAGGTGACAGTAGAGTGTCAGCTATCTGCGGTGATAGTAGAGTGTCAGCCAGCTGCGGTGATAGTAGAGTGTCAGCCAACTGCTGTGATAGCAGAGTGTCGGCCAGCTGCGGTGATAGTAGAGTGTCAGCCAGCTGCGGTGATAGTAGAGTGTCAGCCAACTGCTGTGATAGCAGAGTGTCGGCCAGCTGCTGTGATAGTAGAGTGTGTCAGCTAGCTGGGGTGATAGTAGAGTTTCAGCCAGCTGGGATGATAGTAGAGTGTCAGCCAGCTGGGTGATATGAGAGTGTCAGCCAGCTGGGGTGATATGAGAGTGTCAGCCAGCTGGGGTGATAGTAGAATGTCAGCCAGCTTTGGTGATATGAGAGTGTCAGCCAGCTGGGGTGATAGTAGAGTGTCAGCCAGCTGGGGTGATAGTAGAGTGTCAGCCAGCTGGGGTGATAGTAGAGTGTCAGCCAGCTGGGGTGATAGTAGAGTGTCAGCCAGCTGGGGTGATAGTAGAGTGTCAGCCAGCTGGGGTGATAGTAGAGTGTCAGCCAGCTGGGGTGATAGTAGTGTGTCAGCCAGCTGGGGTGATAGTAGAGTGTCAGCCAGCTGGGGTGATAGTAGAGTGTCAGCCAGCTGGGGTGATAGTAGAGTGTCAGCCAGCTGGGTGATAGTAGAGTGTCAGCCAGCTGGGTGATAGTAGAGTGTCAGTCGGTTGGGGTGATTTTAGAGTGTGAGCCAGCTGGAGTGATAGTAGTGTGTCAGCTAGCAGGGATGATAGTAGTGTCAGCCAGCTAAGGTGACAGTAGAGTGTCAGCCAGCTGGGGTGATAGTAGAGTGTCAGCCAGCTGGGGTGATAGTAGAGTGTCAGCCAGCTGGGGTGATAGTAGAGTGTCAGCCAGCTGGGTGATAGTAGAGTGTCAGCCAGCTGGGTGATAGTAGAGTGTCAGCCAGCTGGGGTGATAGTAGAGTGTCAGCCAGCTGGGGTGATAGTAGAGTGTCAGCCAGCTGGGTGATAGTAGAGTGTCAGCCAGCTAGGGTGATAGTAGAGTGTCAGCCAGCTGGGGTGATAGTAGAGTGTCAGCCAGCTGGGGTGATAGTAGGGTGTCAGCCAGCTGGGGTGATAGTAGAGTGTCAGCCAGCTGGGGTGATAGTAGAGTGTCAGCCAGCTGGGGTGATAGTAGAGTGTCAGCCAGCTGGGGTGATAGTAGAGTGTCAGCCAGCTGGGGTGATAGTAGGGTGTCAGCCAGCTGGGGTGATAGTAGAGTGTCAGCCAGCTGGGGTGATAGTAGAGTGTCAGCCAGCTGGGTGATAGTAGAGTGTCAGCCTGCTGGGTGATAGTAGAGTGTCAGTCAGCTGGGGTGATAGTAGAGTGTCAGCCAGCTGGGGTGATAGTAGAGTGTCAGCCAGCTGGGGTGATAGTAGAGTGTCAGCCAGCTGGGGTGATAGTAGAGTGTCAGCCAGCTGGGGTGATAGTAGAGTGTCAGCCAGCTGGGGTGATAGTAGAGTGTCAGCCAGCTGGGGTGATAGTAGAGTGTCAGCCAGCTGGGGTGATAGTAGAGTGTCAGCCAGCTGGGTGATAGTAGAGTGTCAGCCAGCTAGGGTGATAGTAGAGTGTCAGCCAGCTGGGGTGATAGTAGAGTGTTAGCCAGCTGGGGTGATAGTAGAGTGTCAGCCAGCTGGGGTGATAGTAGAGTGTCAGCCAGCTGGGGTGATAGTAGAGTGTCAGCCAGCTGGGGTGATAGTAGAGTGTCAGCCAGCTGGGGTGATAGTAGGGTGTCAGCCAGCTGGGGTGATAGTAGAGTGTCAGCCAGCTGGGGTGATAGTAGAGTGTCAGCCAGCTGGGGTGATAGTAGAGTGTCAGCCAGCTGGGGTGATAGTAGAGTGTCAGCCAGCTGGGGTGATAGTAGAGTGTCAGCCAGCTGGGGAGATAGTGAAGTGTCAGTCAGCTGAGGTGATAGTAGAGTGTCAGCCAGCTGGGGTGATAGTAGAGTGTCAGCCAGCTGGGGTGATAGGAGTGTCAGCCAGCTGGGGTGATAGTAGAGTGTCAGTAAGTTGGGGTGCTAGTAGGGGTGTCCGCCAGCGGGGGTGATTGTAAAGTGTCACCAGGCTGTGGTGATTGTTGAGTGTCAGCCAGAGGGGGTGATAGTAGAGTGTCAGCCAGTTGGGGTGATAGTAGAGTTTGAGCCAGCTGGGGTGATAGTAGTGTATCAGCTAGCAGGGGTGATAGTAGAGTGTCAACCAGCTAAGGTGACAGTAAAGTGTCAGCCACCTGGTGTAATAGTAGAGTGTCAGCCAGTTGGGGTGATAGTTGAGTGTCAGCCAGCTGGGATGATAGTAGAGTGTCAGCCAGATGGGATGATAGTAGAGTGTTAGCCAGCTGATATGAGAGTGTAGTGTCACCCTGCTGGGGTGATAGTAGAGTGTCAGCAAGCTGGCGTGATAGTAGAGTGTCAGCCAGCTGGGGTGATAATAGAGTGTCAGCCAGCTGGGGTGATTTTAAAGTGTCAGCCAGCTGGGGTGATAGTAGAGTGTCAGCCAGCTGGGGTGATAGTAGGGTGTCAGTCAGCTGGGGTGATAGTAGAGTGTCAGCCAGCTGGGGTGATAGTAGAGTGTCAGCCAGCTGGGGTGATAGTAGAGTGTCAGCCAGCTGGGGTGATAGTAGAGTGTCAGCCAGCTGGGGTGATAGTAGAGTGTCAGCCAGCTGGGTGATAGTAGAGTGTCAGCCAGCTGGGTGATAGTAGAGTGTCAGCCAGCTGGGTGATAGTAGAGTGTCAGCCAGCTGGGGTGATGGGAGTGTCAGCCATAGTATAGTAGTCAGTCAGCCAGCTGGGGTGATAGTAGAGTGTCAGCCAGCTGGGGTGATAGTAGAGTGTCAGCCAGCTGGGGTGATAGTAGAGTGTCAGCCAGCTGGGGTGATAGTAGAGTGTCAGCCAGCTGGGGTGATAGTAGAGTGTCAGCCAGCTGGGGTGATAGTAGAGTGTCAGCCAGCTGGGGTGATAGTAGAGTGTCAGCCAGCTGGGGTGATAGTAGAGTGTCAGCCAGCTGGGGTGATAGTAGAGTGTCAGCCAGCTGGGGTGATAGTAGAGTGTCAGCCAGCTGGGGTGATAGTAGAGTGTCAGCCAGCTGGGGTGATAGTAGAGTGTCAGCCAGCTGGGGTGATAGTAGAGTGTCAGCCAGCTGGGGTGATAGTAGAGTGTCAGCCAGCTGGGGTGATAGTAGAGTGTCAGCCAGCTGGGGTGATAGTAGAGTGTCAGCCAGCTGGGTGATAGTAGAGTGTCAGCCAGCTGGGGTGATAGTAGAGTGTCAGCCAGCTGGGGTGATAGTAGAGTGTCAGCCAGCTGGGGTGATAGTAGAGTGTCAGCCAGCTGGGGTGATAGTAGAGTGTCAGCCAGCTGGGGTGATAGTAGAGTGTCAGCCAGCTGGGGTGATAGTAGAGTGTCAGCCAGCTGGGTGATAGTAGAGTGTCAGCCAGCTGGGGTGATAGTAGAGTGTCAGCCAGCTGGGGTGATAGTAGAGTGTCAGCCAGCTGGGGTGATAGTAGAGTGTCAGCCAGCTGGGGTGATAGTAGAGTGTCAGCCAGCTGGGGTGATAGTAGAGTGTCAGCCAGCTGGGGTGATAGTAGAGTGTCAGCCAGCTGGGGTGATAGTAGAGTGTCAGCCAGCTGGGGTGATAGTAGAGTGTCAGCCAGCTGGGGTGATAGTAGAGTGTCAGCCAGCTGGGGTGATAGTAGGTGTCAGCCAGCTGGGGTGATAGTAGAGTGTCAGCCAGCTGGGGTGATAGTAGAGTGTCAGCCAGCTGGGGTGATAGTAGAGTGTCAGCCAGCTGGGGTGATAGTAGAGTGTCAGCCAGCTGATAGTAGAGGGTGATAGTAGAGTGTCAGCCAGCTGGGGTGGTGATAGTGGGGTGAGTGTCAGCCAGCTGGGGTGATAGTAGAGTGTCAGCCAGCTGGGGTGATAGTAGTGTGTCAGCCAGCTAGGGTGATAGTAGAGTGTCAGCCAGCTGGGGTGATAGTAGAGTGTCAGCCAGCTGGGGTGATAGTAGAGTGTCAGCCAGCTGGGGTGATAGTAGAGTGTCAGCCAGCTGGGGTGATAGTAGAGTGTCAGCCAGCTGGGGTGATAGTAGAGTGTCAGCCAGCTGGGGTGATAGTAGTGTCAGCCAGCTGGGGTGATAGTAGAGTGTCAGCCAGCTGGGGTGATAGTAGAGTGTCAGCCAGCTGGGGTGATAGTAGAGTGTCAGCCAGCTGGGGTGATAGTAGAGTGTCAGCCAGCTGGGGTGATAGTAGAGTGTCAGCCAGCTGGGGTGATAGTAGAGTGTCAGCCAGCTGGGGTGATAGTAGAGTGTCAGCCAACTGCAGTGATAGTAGAGTGTCAGCCAGCTGCGGTGATAAAAGAGAGTCAGCCAGCTGCGGTGATAGTAGAGTGTCAGTCAGCTGCGGTGATAGTAGAGTGTCAATCAGCTGCAGTGATAATTGACTATCAGCCAGCTGGGGTGATAGTAGATTATCAGCCAGCTGGGGTGATAGTAGAGTGTCAGCCAGCTGGGGTGATAGTAGTGTGTCAGCCAACTGCAGTGATAGTAGTGTTTCAGCCAGCTGTGGGTGTCAACCAGCTGCGATGATAGTTGAGTGTCAGTCAGCTGCGGTGATAGTAGAGTGTCAGCCAGCTGGGGTGATAGTAGAGTGTCAGCCAGCTGCCGTGATAGTTGAGTGTCAGCCAGCTGCGGTGATGGTAGAGTGTCAACCAGCTGCGGTGATAGTAGAGTGTCAGCCAGCTGGGGTGATAGTAGAGTGTCAGCCAGCTGGGGTGATAGTAGAGTGTCAGCCAGCTGGGGTGATAGTAGAGTGTCAGCCAGCTGGGGTGATAGTAGAGTGTCAGCCAGCTGGGGTGATAGTAGAGTGTCAGCCAGCTGGGGTGATAGTAGAGTGTCAGCCAGCTGGGGTGATAGTAGAGTGTCAGCCAGCTGGGTGATAGTAGAGTGTCAGCCAGCTGGGGTGATAGTAGAGTGTCAGCCAGCTGGGGTGATAGTAGAGTGTCAGCCAGCTGGGTGATAGTAGAGTGTCAGCCAGCTGGGTGATAGTAGAGTGTCAGCCAGCTGGGGTGATAGTAGAGTGTCAGCCAGCTGGGTGATAGTAGAGTGTCAGCCAGCTGGGGTGATAGTAGAGTGTCAGCCAGCTGGGGTGATAGTAGAGTGTCAGCCAGCTGGGGTGATAGTAGAGTGTCAGCCAGCTGGGGTGATAGTAGAGTGTCAGCCAGCTGGGGTGATAGGAGAGTGTCAGCCAGCTGGGGTGATAGTAGAGTGTCAGCCAGCTGGGGTGATAGTAGAGTGTCAGCCAGCTGGGGTGATATGAGAGTGTCAGCCAGCTGGGGTGATAGTAGAGTGTCAGCCAGCTGGGGTGATAGTAGAGTGTCAGCCAGCTGGGGTGATAGTAGAGTGTCAGCCAGCTGGGGTGATAGTAGTGTGTCAGCCAGCTGGGGTGATAGTAAAGAGTCAGCCAGCTGGGGTGATAATAGAGTGTCAGCCAGCTTGGGCGATAGTAGACTATCAGCTAGCTGCGGTGATAGTAGTGTCAGTTATCTGGGGTGATAATAGTGTGCCAGCTATCTGGGGTGATAGTAGAGTGTCAGCTGGGGTGCTAGTAGGGTGATAGTAGTAGAGTGTCAGCCAGCTGGGGTGATAGTAGAGTGTCAGCCAGCTGGGTGATAGTAGAGTGTCAGCCAGCTAGGGGTGATAGTAGTAGTGTCAGCCAGCTGGGGTGATAGTAGAGTGTCAGCCAGCTAGGGTGATAGTAGAGTGTCAGCCAGCTGGGTGATAGTAGAGTGTCAGCCAGCTGGGGTGATAGTAGAGTGTCAGCCAGCTAGGGTGATAGTAGAGTGTCAGCCAGCTGGGGTGATAGTAGAGTGTCAGCCAGCTGGGGTGATAGTAGAGTGTCAGCCAGCTGGGGTGATAGTAGAGTGTCAGCCAGCTGGGGTGATAGTAGAGTGTCAGCCAGCTGGGGTGATAGTAGAGTGTCAGCCATCTGGGGTGATAGTAGAGTGTCAGCTAGATAAGGTGACAGTAGAATGTCAGCCAGCTGGGGTGATAGTATAGTATCAGCCTGCTCGGTTGATAGTAGCCTATCAGCCAGCTCCGTTGATAGTAGAGTGTCAGCCAGCTGGGGTGATACTAGAGTGTCAGCCAGCAAGGGTGATAGTAGACTATTAACCAGTTGGGGTTATAGTAGTGTCAGCCAGCTTGGGTGACAGTAGAGTGTCTGACAGCTGGGGTGATAGTGGAGTGTCAGTCAGCTGGTTTGATAGTAGAGTGTCAGCCAGCTGGGGTGATAGTAGAGTGTCAGCCAGCTGTGGGTGATAGTAGACTATTAAACAGCTGGGGTGATAGCAGTGTCAGCCAGCTAGGGTGATAGTAGAGTGTCTGACAGCTGGGGTGATAGTAGAGTGTCAATCAGCTGGGTTGATAGTAGGGTGTCAACCAGCTGGGGTGTGGTAGAGTGTCAGGAAGCTAAAATGACAGTAGAGTGTCAGCCAGCTGGGGTGATAGTAGAGTGTCAGCCAGCTGGGGTGATAGTAGAGTGTCAGCCAGCTGGGGTGATAGTAGAGTGTCAGCCAGCTGGGGTGATAGTAGAGTGTCAGCCAGCTGGGGTGATAGTAGAGTGTCAGCTAGCTGGGGTGATAGTAGAGTTGAAGCCAGCTGGGGTAATAGTAGAGTGTCAGCCAGCTGGGGTGATAGTAGTGAGTAAGCCAGCTTGGGTGATAGTAGAGTGTCAACCAGCTGAGGTGAAAGTAGAGTGTCAGTAAATTGGGGTGCTAGTAGGGGTGTCAGCCAGGTGGGGTGATTTTAAAGTGTCAGTCAGCTGTGGTGATAGTAGAGTGTCAGCCAGCTGGGGTGATAGTAGAGTGTCAGCCAGCTGGGGTGATAGTAGAGTGTCAGCCAGCTGGGGTGATAGGCGTGTCAGCCGACTGAGGTGATAGTTGAGTGTCAGTAAGTTGGGGTGCTAGTAGGGGTGTCCGCCAGCTGGGGTGATTGTAGAGTGTCAGCCAGCTGGGGTGATAGTAGAGTGTCAGCCAGCTGGGGTGATAGTAGAGTGTCAGCCAGCTGGGGTGATAGTAGAGTGTCAGCCAGCTGGGGTGATAGTAGAGTGTCAGCCAGCTGGGGTGATAGTAGAGTGTCAGCCAGCTGGGGTGATAGTAGAGTGTCAGCCAGCTGGGGTGATAGTAGAGTGTCAGCCAGCTGGGGTGATAGTAGAGTGTCAGCCAGCTGGGGTGATAGTAGAGTGTCAGCCAGCTGGGGTGATAGTAGAATGTCAGCCAGCTTGGGTGATAGTAGACTATCAGTCAGCTGTGGTGATAGTAGTGAGTCAGCCAGCTGGGGTGATAGTAGTGTGTCAGTAAGCTGGGGTGATAGTTGACTATCATCCAGCTGGGGTGATAGTAGAGTGTCAGCCAGCTGGGGTGATAGTAGAGTGTCAGCCAGCTGGGGTGATAGTAGAGTGTCAGCCAGCTGGGGTGATAGTAGAGTGTCAGCCAGCTGGGGTGATAGTAGAGTGTCAGCCAGCTGTGGTGATAGTAGAGTGTCAGCCAGCTGGGGTGATAGTAGAGTGTCAGCCAGCTGGGGTGATAGTAGACTATCAGCCAGCTGGGGTGATAGTAGAGTGTCAGCCAGCTGGGGTGATAGTAGAGTGTCAGCCAGCTGGGGTGATAGTAGAGTGTCAGCCAGCTGGGGTGATAGTAGAGTGTCAGCCAGCTGGGGTGATAGTAGAGTGTCAGCCAGCTGGGGTGATAGTAGAGTGTCAGCCAGCTGGGGTGATAGTAGAGTGTCAGCCAGCTGGGGTGATAGTAGAGTGTCAGCCAGCTGGGGTGATAGTAGAGTGTCAGCCAGCTGGGGTGATAGTAGAGTGTCAGCCAGCTGGGGTGATAGTAGAGTGTCAGCCAGCTGGGGTGATAGTAGAGTGTCAGCCAGCTGGGGTGATGTTAGAGTGTCAGCCAGCTGGGGAGATAGTAGAGTGTCAGCCAGCTGGGGTGATAGTAGAGTGTCAGCCAGCTGGGGTGATAGTAGAGTGTCAGCCAGCTGCGGTGATAGTAGAGTGTCAGCCAGCTGGGGTGATAGTAGAGTGTCAGCCAGCTGGGGTGATAGTAGAGTGTCAGCCAGCTGGGGTGATAGTAGAGTGTCAGCCAGCTGGGGTGATAGTAGAGTGTCAGCCAGCTGGGGTGATAGTAGAGTGTCAGCCAGCTGCGGTGATAGTAGAGTGTCAGCCAGCTGGGGTGATAGTAGAGTGTCAGCCAGCTGTGGTGATAGTAGAGTGTCAGCCAGCTGCGGTGATAGTAGAGTGTCAGCCAGCTGCGGTGATAGTAGAGTGTCAGCCAGCTAGGGTGATAGTAGAGTGACAGTAAGCTGGGGTGATAGTAGACTGTCAGCCTGCTGGGGTGATTGTAGAGTGTCAGCTAGCTGGGGTGATAGTAGAGTGTCAGCCAGCTGGGTGATAGTAGAGTGTCAGCCAGCTGGGGTGATAGTAGAGTGTCAGCCAGCTGGGGTGATAGTAGAGTGTCAGCCAGCTAGGGTGATAGTAGAGTGTCAGCCAGCTGGGGTGATAGTAGAGTGTCAGCTAGCTGGGGGTGATAGTAGAGTGTCAGCCAGCTGTAGTGGTAGTAGAGCTTTAGCCAGCTGTGGTGATAGTTGAGTGTCAGCCAGCTGAGGTGATAGTAGAGTGTCAGCCAGATGTGGTGATAGTAGAGTGTCAGACAGCTGTGGTGATAGTAGAGTGTCAGCTAGCTGGGTGATAGTAGATTGTCAGCCAGCTGGGGTGATAGTAGAGTGTCAGCCAGCTGGGGTGATAGTAGAGTGTCAGCCAGCTGGGGTGATAGTAGAGTGTCAGCCAGCTGGGGTGATAGTAGAGTGTCAGCCAGCTGGGGTGATAGTAGAGTGTCAGCCAGCTGGGGTGATAGTAGAGTGTCAGTCAGCTGGGGTGATAGTAGAGTGTCAGCCAGCTGGGGTGATAGTAGAGTGTCAGCCAGCTGGGGTGATAGTAGAGTGTCAGCCAGCTGGGTGACAGTAGAGTGTCAGCCAGCTGGGGTGATAGCTGGGGTAATAGAGTAGAGTGTCAGCCAGCTGGGGTGATAGTAGAGTGTCAGCCAGCTGGGGTGATAGTAGAGTGTCAGCCAGCTGGGGTGATAGTAGAGTGTCAGCCAGCTGGGGTGATAGTAGAGTGTCAGCCAGCTGGGGTGATAGTAGAGTGTCAGCCAGCTGGGGTGATAGTAGAGTGTCAGCCAGCTGGGGTGATAGTAGAGTGTGATAGCCAGTGTCAGCCAGGGGTGATAGTAGAGTGTCAGCCAGCTGGGTGATAGTAGAGTGTCAGCCAGCTGGGGTGATAGTAGAGTGTCAGCCAGCTCAGCCAGGGGTGATAGTAGAGTGTCAGCCAGCTCAGCCAGCTGGGTGATAGTAGAGTGTCAGCCAGCTAGGGTGATAGTAGAGTGTCAGCCAGCTGGGGTGATAGTAGAGTGTCAGCCAGCTGGGGTGATAGTAGAGTGTCAGCCAGCTGGGTGATAGTAGAGTGTCAGCCAGCTGGGGTGATAGTAGAGTGTCAGCCAGCTGGGGTGATAGTAGTGTCAGCCAGCTGGGGTGATAGTCAGTCAGCCAGCTGGGTGATAGTAGAGTGTCAGCCAGCTGGGGTGATAGTAGAGTGTCAGCCAGCTGGGGTGATAGTAGAGTGTCAGTGTGGGGTGAGCCAGCTGGGGTGATAGTAGAGTGTCAGCCAGCTGGGGTGATAGTAGAGTGTCAGCCAGCTGGGTGATAGTAGAGTGTCAGCCAGCTGGGGTGATAGTAGAGTGTCAGCCAGCTGGGGTGATAGTAGAGTGTCAGCCAGCTGGGGTGATAGTAGAGTGTCAGCCAGCTGGGGTGATAGTAGAGTGTCAGCCAGCTGGGGTGATAGTAGAGTGTCAGCCAGCTGGGGTGATAGTAGAGTGTCAGCCAGCTGGGGTGATAGTAGAGTGTCAGCCAGCTGGGGTGATAGTAGACTGTCAGCCAACTGCGGTGATAGTAGACTGTCAGCCAGCTGCGGTGATAGTAGATTGTTAGACGGCTGGGATGATATGAGAGTGTCAGCCAGCTGGGGATGATAGTAGAGTTTCAACCAGCTGGGATGATAGTAGAGTGTCAACCACCTGGGGTGATGTGAGAGTGTCAGCCAGCTTGGGTGATAGCAGAGTATCAGCCAGCTGGGGTGACAGTAGAGTGTCAGCCAGCAGCGGTGATAGTGGAGTGTCAGTCAGCTGCGGTGATACTAGAGTGTCAATCAGCTGTGTTAATAGTAGAGTGTCAGCCAGCTGGGGTGATAGTAGAGTGTCAGCCAGATGTGGTGATAATAGAGTGTCAGCCAGCTGGGGTGACAGTAGAATGTCAGCAAGCTGTGGTGATAGTAGAGTGTCAGCCAGCTGCGGTGATAGTTGAGTGTCAGCCAGCTGCGGTGATAGTAGAGTGTCAGCCAGCTTAGGTGACAGTGGAGTGTCAGCCAGCTGCGGTGATAGTAGAGTGTCAGCCAGCTGCGGTGATAGTAGAGTGTCAGCCAGCTGCGGTGATAGTAGAGTGTCAGCCAGCTGGGGTGATAGTAGAGTGTCAGCCAGCTGGGGTGATAGTAGAGTGTCAGCCAGCTGTCAGCCAGGGTGATAGTAGAGTGTCAGCCAGCTGGGTGATAGTAGAGTGTCAGCCAGCTGGGGTGATAGTAGAGTGGAAGCCAGCTGGGTGATAGTTGAGTATTAGCCAGCTTTGCTGATAGTAGAGTGTCAGCTAGCTGGGGTGATAGTAGAGCGTCAGCCAGCTTCGGTGATAGTAGAGTGTCAGCCAGCTGGGGTGATAGTAGAGTGTCAGCCAGCTGGGGTGATAGTAGAGTGTCAGCCAGCTGGGGTGATAGTAGAGTGTCAGCCAGCTGTGGTGATAGTAGAGTGTCAGCCAGCTGTGGTGATAGTAGAGTGTCAGCCAGCTGGGGTGATAGTAGAGTGTCAGCCAGCTGGGGTGATAGTAGAGTGTCAGCCAGCTGGGGTGATAGTAGAGTGTCAGCCAGCTGGGGTGATAGTAGAGTGTCAGCCAGCTGGGGTGATAGTAGAGTGTCAGCCAGCTGGGGTGATAGTAGAGTGTCAGCCAGCTGGGGTGATAGTAGAGTGCAGCCAGCTGGGGTGATAGTAGAGTGTCAGCCAGCTGGGTGATAGTAGAGTGTCAGCCAGCTGGGGTGATAGTAGAGTGTCAGCCAGCTGGGGTGATAGTAGAGTGTCAGCCAGCTGGGGTGATAGTAGAGTGTCAGCCAGCTGGGGTGATAGTAGAGTGTCAGCCAGCTGGGGTGATAGTAGAGTGTCAGCCAGCTGGGGTGATAGTAGAGTGTCAGCCAGCTGCGGTGATAGTAGAGTGTCAGCCAGCTGGGGTGATAGTAGAGTGTCAGCCAGCTGGGGTGATAGTAGAGTTTCAGCCAGCTGGGGTGATAGTAGAGTGTCAGCCAGCTGGGTGATAGTAGAGTGTCAGCCAGCTGGGGTGATAGTAGAGCGTCAGCCAGCTTCGGTGATAGTAGAGTGTCAGCCAGCTGTGGTGATAGTAGTAGTGTCAGGGTGATAGTAGAGTGTCAGCTAGCTGTGGTGATAGTAGAGTGTCAGCCAGTTGGGGTGATCGTAGAGTGTCAGCCAGCTGGGGTGATAGTAGTGTGTCAGCTAGCAGGGGCGATAGTAGAGTGTCAGCCAGCTAAGGTGACAGTAGAGTTTCAGACAGCTGGGGGTGATTTTAAAGTGTCAGTCAGCTGTGTTGATAGTAGAGTGTCAACCAGCTCGGGTGATAGTAGAGTGACAGCCAGCTGTGGTGGTAGAAGATTGTCAGTCAGCTAGGGTGATAGTAGAGTGTCAGCCAGCTGGGGGACTGATAGTAGTGTAGTAGTCAGCCAGCTAGTAGACTGTCAGCCAGGTGATAGTAGAGTGTCAGCCAGCTGGGATGATAGTAGAGTATCTGCCAGCTGGGGTGATAGTAGAGAGTCAGCCAGCTGCTGATGGGTGATAGTTGAGTGTCAGCCAGCTGGGGTGATAGTAGAGTGTCAGCCAGCTGGGGTGATAGTAGAGTGTCAGCCAGCTAGGGTGATAGTAGAGTGTCAGCCAGCTAGGGTGATAGTAGAGTGTCAGCCAGCTGGGGTGATAGTAGAGTGTCAGCCAGCTGGGGTGATAGTAGAGTGTCAGCCAGCTGTGGTGATAGTAGAGTGTCAGCCAGCTGGGGTGATAGTAGAGTGTCAGCCAGCTGTGGTGATAGTAGAGTGTCAGCCAGCTTGGGTGATAGTAGAGTGTCAGCCAGCTGGGGTGATAGTAGTGTGTCAGCCAGCTGGGGTAATAGTAGTGTATCAGCCAGCTGAGGTGCTAGTAGGGGTATCAGCCAGCTGGGGTGATAGTAGAGTGTCATCTAGTTGGGATGATAGTAGAGTGTCAGCCAGCTAGGGTGATAGTACTGTGTCAGCCAAGTGGGGTGATATAAGAGTGTCAGCCAGCTGGGGTGATATTAGAGTGTCAGCCAGCAGGGGTGATAGTAGTGTGTCAGCCAGCTGGGGTGATAGTAGAGTGTCAGCCAGCTGGGGTGATAGTAGAGTGTCAGCCAGCTGGGTGATAGTAGGGTGTCAGCCAGCTGGGGTGATAGTAGAGTGTCAGCCAGCTGGGGTGATAGTAGGGTGTCAGCCAGCTGGGGTGAGTAGAGTGTCAGCCAGCTGGGGTGATAGTAGAGTGTCAGCCAGCTGGGGTGATAGTAGAGTGTCAGCCAGCTGGGTGATAGTAGAGTGTCAGCCAGCTGGGGTGATAGTAGAGTGTCAGCCAGCTGGGGTGATAGTAGAGTGTCAGCCAGCTGGGGTGATAGTAGTGTGTCAGACAGATGGGGTGATAGAAGACTATCAGTCAGCTGGGGTGATAGTTGAGTGTCAGCCAGCAGGGGTGATAGTAGACTATCAGTTAGCTGGGGTTATAGTAGAGTGTCAGTCAGCTTAGGTGATAGTAGGGTGTCAGCCAGCTGGGGTGATAGTAGAGTGTCAGCCAGCTGGGTCTCTATAAACTCAGACGGAAGGTGTCAACCAGCTCACGGTTTTGACAGTAGAGTCTCAGCCAGCTGGGTTGATATTAGAGTGTCAGCTAGCTGTGGTGTTAGTAGAGTGTCAGCCAGATGATAGTAGAGTGTCAGCCAGCTGGGGGTGATATAGAGTGTCAGCCAGTCATAGTAGAGTGTCAGAGGTAGAGTTGTAGAGTGTCAGCCTCTAGAGGGTGAATAATAAAGTGTCAGCCGATATGCGAGTCATCAGCCCATAACTGTTACAGACTGCTCGCTGCCTTACGTCTCTATAAACTCAGACGGAAGGTTGGTCAACAAGATCACGGAATAGTGACGCTCTCTCTCATACGGAAGGTCTTCGGTGGGGTGAGTTGTAGTAGATCACACAATACATGTCTCTCTCTGTCATACGGAAGTTATTCGATGTAGGGGTGAGTTGTAATGTTCTCTTCATTCAAGATCACGCAATACCTGTCTCTCTATGTCATACGGAAGGTATTCAGTGTAGGGCTGAGTAGTAATGATCTCTTCCTTCAAGATCACCCAATACATGTCTCTCTCTGTCACACGGAAGGTCTTTAGTGTATTGGGTGATTTGTAAGATTCTCCTCATACAAGATCTCACAATACATGTCTCTCACTCTAAGTCATTTGAAATTTTCACACAAAGTTAAATTTGTATCTGAGCAGGAACCTGTGACAGGTAAAAACATTCTTTTTTTTTAAGAAACAGCACCATCTATTGCATGTGAGAGTAAAACACGCTCATATATGTTATGATTCCATTGCAATGTTTTCGATGGAAATTGTCATTGAAAATTAAATTTTCATAGATTTCGATTCATTTTCAATTTGATTTAATTTTTTTGTTTGATATTGCATTGGAATTGAGTTGTGTTGTTTACCACACCGTTCATTTTGTAAGTATAATTTATATTTTTATTTTTTCATTGTTTTTCATTTCGTTTTTTTTTAACTGTTCTTCTGATTTTTCAGTGATGGGAACATCTGATCATTTGATATTCCATATTTTCTGATTGGAACATTAGATCTATTGATATTCCCAATTTTCTGATGGGAACCTCAAATCATTTGGGAATGCATCGGACGAGGGAGTTGAGAATAGTGGGGAGGACGAAGGGACTGGAGTTGGGGATGGTGGGTTGGACGAGGGGACAGGGGAAGGGGTAATAGTGTGGAGGACAAGGGGTAGTTGGGGATGGTGGGGATGAAGGGCCGGGAGAATAGAGAATGGTGAGAGGACGAGGGAGGGAGGGAAGAATAGTAGGGAGGACGAGAGAGGGAGGGAAGAGTAGTAGGGAGGACGAGCGGTGGGGGAGTGGGAGATGGTGGGGAGGAAAAGGAGACGGGGGAGAGGTGAATGGTAGGGAGGACGAGGGGATGGGGGAAGGAGGGAAAGGTGGGGAGGACTGAGGGACAGGGAAAGGTTGCTGTGGCTCAGCAATGCGTGACAGGGTACTGCTAGTATATATATATATATATATATATATATATATATATATATATATATATATATATATATATATATATATATATATATATATATATATATATATATATATATATATATATATATATATATATATATATATATATATATATATATATATATATATATATATATATATATATATATATATATATATATATATATATATATATATATATATATATATATATATATATATATATATATATATATATATATATATATATATATATATATATATATATATATATATATATATATATATATATATATATATATACTGAAGACCAGGCAGTAGTAAAATTAGATTTTAAAAACGCTTTCAACTAGGTTAAAAGGGAAGCAAGTCCAGGAACATTGCACAAGCATTCTCCCGTTTGTGTCAGCAGGCTACAGCAAAGACTCAACCCTCCTGTTTGGCAAACATGAAGTCACCTCAGCAGAGGGAATTCAACAGGGAGACCCACTTGCACCCTTCCTCTTTTGCATAGCGGTTCGGGAAATTACAACCAGACTGTCCAGTGAGCTCAACATCTGGTTCCTGGATGATGGCACTTTGGCAGGCACACAAGACTCCCTGCTAGAACAACCTACAGCTGGTGAAGACACGCGGGGAGTCCATGGGTCTCGTTCTTAACCCCTCCAAGTGCGAAATTATTGCATCCGGTGAAGTAATTATTAGAGCAGTGAAATAAGTTTTACCAGAAGCCTCAGTCATTAAACCCACCGACAGCACACTACTTGGAGCACCTCTGGGCCACAATGCCATTGCTGCAGTTTTTGACGAAAAGTTTAGAGACCTAAAGAGGATGGAAGAGAGAATAGGGGACTTCGACTCCCATGATGCTCTCTACCTTCTCACAAAGTGCCTTACCTTGCCCAGGCTAACATACTTCTTAAGGTGTGCACCCACTTTTGGCAACCCACTTCTAAATCAATGTGATGATCTCCTCAGGTCAATATTCAGGAAGGCACTCAACCTACATTTAGATGACAGTTAGTGGGACCAAGCAGCACTACCAGTGAGATTTGGGGTGATAGGCATACGAAAGGCAACTGAGGTAGCACTTCCAGCATTCTTATCCTCATGTACAGAAGCCGACGAATTGGTGGGGCAGATCCTACCAGAGCGTATGAGAGAGACAGCCGGAACTCATGATCAAACGTTCATCGAAGCAGCCAGACAATGGGACACCATTGCACACCCTCAACCCCGACCACAAGTCCCAAAAGACCACAAGCAGGCCCACTGGGATAGCCCCATAATGGAAAAGACTGTCACAGCAATGATTGACAATGCTGATGCTGAAAACAAAGCCTGCCTCCTAGCAGTAACAGCACCCTACGCCGGGAATTTTTTATTTGCAGTGTCCAATGCAGCCCTGGGAACTCGCCTCAGTCATGACGCTCTCCGCATTGGAGTTGCCCTTCCCATTGCCGCCCCCATCCTCACCAATCATAGGTGCATCTGCGGAACTGCGATGGCAGACCAATATGGTCATCATGGTCTGGTATGTCGTAAATCACAGGGTAAGATTGCAAGACATGAAGAAGTCAACGACATCATCAAGAGGAGCCTTGCCACAGCCCACTGCCCGGCACAAAGAGAACCACACTTATCCTGACCTAACGACCATCAGAAGCGCCCAGATGGGGACACCTTGCTTCCTTGGAAGGATGGTAAGCAAGTGGTGTGGGACTACACGTCCGCTGCCACACTGGCCAGTTCCTACCTCCACTACAGCATACGTGAAAGCAGTGGTGCTGCTTCTGTCAGGGAATCGCAGAAAATGATTAAATACAGAGGTCTGGCACACTGCTACAGCTTTCTTCTGATCGGCTCGGAGACCCTCGGTTCGTGGGGAAAATGTGTATTGAAGTTCCTGAAGGAATTGGGGGACAAATTGATCAGCGCTACAAAAGAGCAGAGAGCAAAAATTTCTTGTTCCAGCGCCTCAGTGTTGCGATTCAGAGGGGAAATGCCTGTTGCGTCTTGGGCACTAGTCCAACTTCAGAGGAATTCGAAGAAGTGTTTGACTTGCAACAGTGATCGAACCCGTCTGTGACATTCATCAATGTTTCCCATTGTCATGTTTTTCAAGAGATCCATAACCTTTAAGCACATTTTTGTATATATATATATTTGTATATATATGTATACCTTGTAACCATCAAACATATAATAAGGAACAAAAAAAGGAATGGGGTGGTATATAAAAAGCACACAGAAACGGTATGGAGGGGATCTAAACATTCCCTCTATGCGTTATGTGGGTTCCTCCGAGGCTATCTGTCCCCTTCCTTCCAGCTAGAGGTGGTACTCCCTTCCGTATACATATATATATATGTATATATATATATATATATATATATATATATATATATATATATATATATATATATATATATATATATATATATATATATATATATATATATATATATATATATATATATGTTTCATTGAATATGACCGCATATTCTGTATTTATTATTTTCTGGTTTAGGGCTTCTATCCCTCTAACTATTTTCTTAGCATCAGGGCTTAATTGAAATAGGAGTTCTCCAAAACTCATTTTCGTACTTTTAAGGTGAAGAAAAGAAGTGATTTACTATAAAGTGTATTACACTTATTTATATAATTTGCACGACGTTTCGAACCTCCATGGTTCATTCTCAAGTGAACAGATCTTACAATACTAGTTGATTTTATACCCGCACTGGGTCAGGTGATAATACAATGAAGGTGAAAACATGGGGGGATACATAAGGGATAAATGTGTAAATGCCTCACAGGAACGTTTTGTGCCAGAGATAGGGGGAACAGATTAAGGGTTTGCTATCCGGGAGCTGGAATTGGTGATATTGTTGGAAACATGAATGATATTATGACGGGAAATGGGAACAAACCCATTATTTGTATTAGTGCAGGGGGTAATGATGTTGGACGAGTTAGGAGTGAGGAACTAATACAGAGATTCAGGACAGCCATTGAATTAGTTAGGAGCAAGGGAGGAATCCCGATCATATGTGGCATTCTTCCAAGAAAGGGAGTGGGAAATGAATGGATGTCGAGAGCACTTGGTGTCAATTGCCGGCTGGAAAGATATTGCAAATCAAATGCAATATCTTTCATAGACAACTGGGAACACTTCTATGGAAGAAATGAAATGTATGCTCGTGATGGGGTGCATTTAGCGAGGGCTGGGGTTGTTGCTATTGCGAGCTCGTTGGAACCAGTGGTTAGAGGTGTTTGTTTGGGTTTAAACTGTTAGTAGATAGTGGTATGGGAATTGATTTGGAAAAAGGAGGTAATAAAAGTATGTGTTCGTGGGAGAAAAGAATTGGCAAAATGATCAGGAAACAAAAGGGCCTCAAAATAACAATTCACTTAGGGTATATTACACTAACAGTAGAAGTCTAAGAAATAAAATAAATGAAATAAATGCTCTTGTCTGCACAGAAAAAATAGATATTATTGCATTTACCGAAACGTGGATGAATGTAGAAAATAGAGAACTATTAGCTGAATATCAAATAAATGGATTTAAACTATTTCACACAGATAGATATATTAGACGAGGAGGGGGAGTAGCCATATATGTTAGGGACAATTTGAAATGTAGTCTCAAAGAGGGGATCACAACTGAGCCACACACAGAAACTATTTGGATAGAATGAAACGAAAAAGCAAATAATATTATAATAGGAGTTATATATAGGCCACCAAATTTAGACAGAATGGAAGCAAAGCACCTATGGGATGAAATATCTAGAGCATCTAGATCTAACAGTATTTATGTTATGGGTGACTTTAATTTTAGTGGAATAAACTGGGTGAACAAAACAGGGAATAGTGAAGCAGAAGATTTTCTAGAATTAATTGACGATTGCTTTCTTACGCAACACATTAAGGAACCAACGCGGGAAAATAATATTTTAGATTTAGTGTTAACTAACAGGGAAACACAAATTAATGACATCGAAATAGCGAGTGAGCTAGGGAACAGTGATCACAAAGTAATCAGATTTAGCATAGAATGGAATAGACCTGTAGGAGAAAATTCTGTTAAAGTGCCAGATTTTCGAAAAGCTGATTTTAATAGCCTAAGAAATTTTTTGGGTCAAATAGATTGGAAAGTCTTGGGTATGGGGTGTGGGCCGGTCTTGGAGCGAGACATAAACCCAGCGATAGGTGACGCAAAGGGGATTTCGATGTGGATTTAATATATAACTTATTTAAGAATATTCTAAACAAAGCACAGGAACGTAGTATACCATACAAATTGAATAGATCGAATACTAATGACCCAAAGCGGATAACAAATAATTTAAAGAACCTTATAGGTAAAAAGAGAGCTTGGTACAAAAGGATTAAGAATGGGGAAGTCAGTTTAGAACAGGAATTCATACAACTGGTTAGAAATGTTAAAAAAGAGATTAGGAAAGCAAAAAGAAACTATGAAGTTCGCATAACAGAGCAAGCAAAGTCAAATCCTAAAAGTTTTTTTCAGTTATATCGAACTAAGACTAGGGAAAGGATAGGTCCATTAAAATCTGTGACAGGTCAAATAACGGATAATGACAAGGAGATGAGTAGTATTTTTAACAAATATTTTATATCTGTATTTACTAAAGAAGAACTTAACAATATGCCTTCAGCCGAACAAGTCTACATGGGTAAGGATGAGGACAGGTTGACTAGTTTAGCAGTTACCAGGGAGGATATAATTTAACAATTAGTAAAACTAAAACCAAACAAATCCCCAGGGCCGGATGAAGTGTTTGCCAGGGTGCTTAAAGAATGCAAAGAGGAGCTTTCCGAGCCACTGTCTACCATATTTAATAAATCAATAGAGTCAGGCTGAGTGCCAGAGTCATGGAAGATAGCAAATGTGGTACCAATTTTTAAGAAAGGAAATAGATCACTTGCGTCAAACTATCGGCCAATTAGCCTAACGTCTATTGTGGGAAAGTTACTTGAATCTATAATTGCAAATACAATTCGTCTCCATCTTGAAAAACATAAATTAATAATTGAGTCGCAACATGGTTTTACAAATGGCCGTTCATGTTTAACAAATTTGCTAACTTTTTATTCCAGCATAGTTGAGGCAGTTGATAGTGGTAAGGATTGTGATGTTGTGTACCTTGACTTTAACAAAGCTTTTGATACAGTGCCACATGAAAGACTAATTAAAAAAATAGAAGCTCATGGTAATGGGGGTGCTATATTAACTTGGATTAGGGCATGGCTATTCCAAAGGAAACAGAGAGTTAGTATAAATTAAAAGCTTAAAAAACTTAACGAGAAGTAACGATGGAGGAGACCAGCAGTAAAGGGACCTCGTCTTGGAGAGTTGCGAAAGACAGGGGCCTTAAGAAGACTTTGATAAAGCCGCCTTCAAACGCCATAGCAACTTCAAATTCATTTGACGTTTTGGAGGACGAGTGCTGTGGAGAGACTGTGGATCGCGCAAAAGGGAAAGCAACGAAGAGAAAGGAAGCGCAGGCCCCTCAGAAAGTAAAGGAAGTACCTAAGCAAACATTAGTTGTGGGAGATTCCCAGATAAGGTATTTGGATAGAACGTTTTGTGCTAGAGATAGGGGGAACAGGTTAAGGGTTTGCTATCCCGGAGCTGGCATTGGTGATATTATAAACAACATGAATGATATTATGGCTGGTAATGGGAACAATCCCATTATTTGCATTAGCGTGGGAGGAAATGATGTTGGTCGAGTCAGGAGTGAGGAACTGATTCAGAGGTATAAAACAGCCATAGAGTTAGTTAGGAGCAAGGGAGGAATCCCGATCATATGTGGCATTCTTCCAAGAAAAGGAGTGGGAAATGAATGGATATCGAGGGCACTTGGTGTCAATTGCCGGCTGGAAAGATATTGCAAATCAAATGCAATATCTTTCATAGACAACTGGGAACACTTCTATGGAAGAAATGAAATGTATGCTCGTGATGGGGTGCATCTATCGAGAGCTGGGGTTGTTGCTGTTGCGAACTCGCTAGAAGAAGTGGTTAGAGGTGTTTGTTTGGGTTTAAACTGTTAGTAGATAGAGGTATGGGAATTGATTTGGAGGAAGGAGGTAATAAAAGTATGTGTTTGTGGGAGAAAGGAATTGGCAAAACGATCAGGGAAAGAGAAGGTCCGCAAAATAACAATTCACTTAGGGTATATTACACTAACAGTAGAAGTCTAAGAAATAAAATTAACGAATTAAATGCTCTTGTCTGCACAGAAAAAATAGATATTATTGCACTTACCGAAACGTGGATGAATGTAGAAAATAGAGAACTATTAGCTGAATATCAAATATATGGATTTAAACTATTTCACACAGATAGATATATTAGACGAGGAGGTGGAGTAGCCATATATGTTAGGGATAATTTGAAATGTAGTCTCAAAGAGGGAATCAAAACAGAGCCACACACAGAAACTATTTGGATTGAATTAAACGAAAAAGCTAATAATATTATAATAGGAGTAATATATAGGCCACCAAATTTAGACAGAATGGAAGCAAAGCATCTATGGGATGAAATATCTAGAGCATCTAGATCTAACAGTATTTATGTCATGGGTGACTTTAATTTTAGCGGAATAAACTGGTTGAACAAAACAGGGAATAGTGAAGCAGAAGATTTTCTAGAATTAATTGACGATTGCTTTCTTACGCAACACATTAAGGAACCAACACGGGAAAATAATATTTTAGATTTAGTGTTAACTAACAGGGAAACGCAAATTAATGACATCGAAATAGGGAGTGAGCTAGGGAGCAGTGATCACAAAGAAATCAGATTTAGCATAGAATGGAATAGACCTGTAGGAGAAAATTCTGTTAAAGTGCCAGATTTTCGAAAAGCTGATTTTAATAGCCTTAGACATTTTTTGGGTCAAATTGATTGGAAAGTCTTGGGTATGGGGTGGGGGCCGGTCTTGGAGCGAGACATGAACCCAGCGATAGGTGACGTAAATGGGGATTTCGATGCGGATTCAATATATAACTTATTAAAGAATATTCTAAACAAAGCACAGGAACGTAGTATTCCATACAAATTGAATAGATCGTATACTAATGACCCAAAGTGGGTCACAAAGAATTTGAACAACCTTATAGGTAAAAAGAGAGCTTGGTACAAAAGGATTAAAAATGGGGAGGTCACTTTAGAACAGGAATTCGTACAACTGGTTAGAAATGTTAAAAAAGAGATAATGAAAGCAAAAAGAAACTGAAGTTCGCATAGCAGGGCAAGCAAAGACAAATCCTAAAGGGTTTTTTCAGTTATATCGTACTAAGAGTAGGGAAAAGATAGGTCCATTAAAAACTGAGACAGGTCAAATAACAGATAGTGATGAAGAGATGAGTAGTATTTTTAATAAATATTTTGAATCTGTATTTACTAAAGAGGAACTTAACAATATGCCTTCAGCCGAACAAGTTATGTGGGTGGGGACGAGGACAGGTTGACGAGTTTAGCAGTTACCAGGGAGGATGTTCTTAAACAAATAGTAAAACTCAAACCAAACAAATCCCCAGGGCCGGATGAAGTGTTTGCTAGGGTGCTTAAAGAATGCAAAGAGGAGCTTTGTGACCCACTGTCAACCATATTTAATAAATCAATAGAGTCAGGCAGAGTGCCAGAGTTTTGGAAAGTTGCTAATGTGATACCAGTTTTTAAGAAAGGAGATAGATCACTTGCGTCTAACTATCGACCAATTAGCCTAACGTCTATTGTGGGAAAGTTACTCGAATCTATAATAGCAAATAAAATTCGTCTTCATCTTGAAAAACATAAATTAATAATTGAGTCGCAACATGGTTTTATAAATGGCCGTTCATGTTTAACAAATTTGTTATCTTTTTATTCTAGCATTGTTGAGGCAGTTGATAGTGGTAAGGATTGCGATGTTGTATACCTTGACTTTAGCAAAGCTTTTGATACAGTGCCACATGAAAGACTGATTAAAAAAAATAGAGTCTCATGGTATTGGGGGTGCTATATTAAGCTGGATTAGGGCATGGCTATACCAAAGGAAACAGAGAGTTAGTATAAATGGAATCAAGTCAGAGTGGGAAAATGTTGTAAGTGGAGTGCCTCAAGGCTCTGTCCTGGGACCTCTGTTGTTTATAATATATATAAATGATTTAGATTCAGGTTTGAGTAGCAACATTTGCAAATTTGCCGATGATACGAAAATCGGTAGGGAAATTAATTCGGAGGAGGACTCACTATCACTTCAAGTTGATCTAGATAGGGTTTTGAAATGGTCAAAGGATTGGCAGATGCAGTTTAATGCTGATAAATGTAAAGTTCTGAGGTTAGGTAATGATGATAGAGTTACAAGATACGAGCTAGATGGTGTTGTGATTGCGAAGTCGGATTGCGAAAGGGATCTGGGAGTTATGATTAGTAAGAATTTAAAACAAAAGGATCAATGCATAAATGTTCGTAATAAGGCAAATCGGACACTTGGATTTATTAATCGCAGCGTTAGTAACAAGACACCTGGTGTGGTTCTCAAGCTATATCTTGCTCTAGTTAGGCCCCATTTAGATTATGCAGTTCAGTTTTGGTCGCCTTATTATAGAATGGATATAAATTCACTTGAACGTGTCCAGCGTAGGATGACTAAGTTAATTCCCCAAATTAGAAATCTTTCATATGAAGAAAGATTAACAAAGCTTAAGTTGCATTCACTGGAAAGGCGAAGAGTTAGGGGTGACATGATAGAGGTTTACAAGTGGATGAATGGACATAACCGGGGGGATATTAATAGGGTATTAAAAGTATCAACACAGGACAGAACACGAAACAATGGATATAAATTGGATAAGTTTAGATTTAGGAAAGACTTGGGTAAATACTGGTTCAGTAACAGGGTTGTTGATTTGTGGAACCAATTGCCGCGTAACATTGTGGAGGTGGGGTCCCTCGATTGTTTCAAGCACGGGTTGGACAAGTATATGAGTGGGATTGGGTGGTTATAGAATAGGAGCTGCCTCGTATGGGCCAATAGGCCTTCTGCAGTTACCTTTGTTCTTATGTTCTTATGTAAATGGGGTTAAGTCAGAGTGGGATAATGTTGTTAGTGGAGTACCTCAGGGCTCTGTCCTGGGACCTCTGTTGTTTATAATATATATAAATGATTTAGATTCAGGTTTGAGTAGCAACATTTGCAAATTTGCCGATGATACGAAAATCGGTAGGGAAATTAATTCGGAGGAGGACTCACTATCACTTCAAGTTGATCTAGATAGGGTTTTGAAATGGTCAAAGGATTGGCAAATGCAGTTTAATGTTGATAAATGTAAAGTTCTGAGGCTAGGTAATGATGATAGAGTTACAAGATACGAGCTAGATGGTGTTGAGATTGCGAAACGGATCTGGGAGTTATGATTGGTAAGAATTTAAAACAAAAGGATCAATGCATGAATGTTCGTAATAAGGCAAATGGGACACTGGGATTTATTAATCAAAGCGTTAGTAACAAGACTCCTGGTGTGGTTCTTAAGCTATATCATGCTCTGATTAGGCCCCATTTAGATTATGCAGTTCAGTGTTGGTCGCCGTATTATAGAATGGATATAAATTCACTTGAACGTGTCCAACGTAGGATGACTAAGTTAATTCCCCAAATTAGAAATCTTTCATATGAAGAAAGATTAACAAAGCTTAAGTTGCATTCACTGGAAAGGCGAAGAGTTAGGGGTGACATGATTGAGGTTTACAAGTGGATGAATGGACATAACAGGGGGGATATTAATAGGGTATTAAAAATATCAACACAAGACAGAACACGAAACAATGGGTATAAATTGGATAAGTTTAGATTTAGGAAAGACTTGGGTAAATACTGGTTCAGTAACAGGGTTGTTGATTTGTGGAACCAATTGCCGCGTAACGTGGTGGAGGTGGGGTCCCTCGATTCTTTCAAGAGCGGGTTGGACAAGTATATGAGTGGGATTGGGTGGTTATAGATAGGAGCTGCCTCGTTTGGGCCAATAGGCCTTCTGCAGTTACCTTTGTTCTTATGTTCTTATGTTAGTTAGGGTTGATTAGGTTCGGTCATATATCTATGTTAGATTTAACTCAAATTTAAAAAAGTGAACTTATACATAATGAAATTGTTACGAACCCGGATCCAGCGTCCGAGCACGGAGTAGTAACGACCACGCCATCTGTGGGTCAGCTCCCGAAACCCCCGCCAAACGGACGACGACACCTGGTGAGGACAAGGTGTACCAGCCACAAGGGCCAGTTTCCAGTCCTGTGCAGCTCACAACACAGCCGCTCCTGACCTCTGGTGAGGTGGCGCTCCGCGATAGCGCCATCTATGGTCTGGATACGTCAGGTGTTTGTACCCGAGCCCGTAAGTGAGGTGTTTTAGTGTCCCGGTTATTGATGACGTGTCTGCTTACAGAGCCGACCTGGGACTACTGTGATGGGAGTCGAGTCAGTCTACCCGAGGCAGCCAGTCTCCATACCTTGAACTCTGCTGCAGCTGTTGTGAAGTCGTCCCCCCCCCCCCCCCGGAAGAACACTGTGGTGTGTTAGCCTGCCAGTGGAGTGGCAGTAAAAGGATTTACCCGGGACCGACTGTTGGAGACGATCATCCACTGGGGTACTAAAGACAGGAGAGTGATTTGTGGTGTCACACGAGGCTCCTGTCTAGGGCGTTCCCCTTTTATCGTTCGTGGAGTGGCCTGACCAGCTTGGCTGGTTCAGAACCTGCCAGCAGACCAGCTGGACGTGTGGTTGACGGCCTCCACGGTGGTGCCTCCAGTGGACCTGTGTTTTGGCTGACCTGTGGCCAGGGTAGGCTCAACTTCCTTGGAGAATTCGTTCTGTGGCCACGAAGAAAGCACCGAAGACTCAGCACCTAGCTTCTGGATCCAGAGTCTTCAGCAGAAGACTATATTGTGAATAATCCCCTTGTCTAGTGTTAATACCCCTCCCCCTTGTGCACTCTTTTATTTTATATATTTAATCGGTGATGGTAATAATTATAATATTAAGTTCTTAACTTTCTTTCCCTACTCCCTTTAAGTTACTTGCGTCACGGATCTCATCCCTTGATAGCCACTACTGGCTTGGGAACGGATATATATATCTTCCTCTAACAACATCAGAGAAAGGACCCCGTTGCGTCCCGAGAGGGCCGTAACAGAAATAAACAGATTTATCATTTCATAAGAAAAAAAACTAGAAAAATATATAAATTCAGGAAAATTTGGGCTATTAGGCAAATCGGGTCTTGCATAGTAGGCTAAGAACGACGTTCTGGCTACTAGGTACAACATATATATATATATATATATATATATATATATATATATATATATATATATATATATATATATAATGTCGTACCTAGTAGCCAGAACGCACTTCTCAGCCTACTATTCAAGGCCCGATTTGCCTAATAAGCCAAGTTTTACTGAATTAATATATTTTCTCTATTTTTTTTCATATGAAATGATAAAGCTACCCATTTCATTATGTATGAGGTCAATTTTTTTTTATTGGAGTTAAAATTAGCGTACATATATGACCGAACCTAACCAACCCTACCTAACCTAACCTAACCTATCTTTATAGGTTAGGTTAGGTTAGGTAGCCGAAAAAGTTAGGTTAGGTTAGGTAGTCGAAACAACATTAATTCATGAAAACTTGGCTTATTAGGCAAATCGGGCCTTGCATAGTAGGCTGAGAAGTGCGTTCTGGCTACTAGGTACGATATATATATATATATATATATATATATATATATATATATATATATATATATATATATATATATATTATTAAATATGACCGAAAAAGTAACATTAATAATTCTAACACGAATTTTCTCAATGTTTCTTATATTTTTCTTCACTGTTGATGGTAACTGAAAAATCAATTCTCCAAAATTCATTTTTATTTCTAGTCTGACGCGACACTTGAGCGCGTTTCGTAAAACTTATTACATTTTCAAAAACTTTAGTTTACACATACACAACTTATAACTGAAACAGAGCTTAAACATCTTCGATTTTGTACCTGCATTTAGGTGAGGTGATATGTTACAACAGTTTTGCATGAGGTGAAAACAAACTTTCAACACAAGACAGAACACGAAACAATGGGTATAATATTTTGTAAGTTAAAGGGAAGAATGGAAGTAACTGCAAAGGGCCTATTGGCCCATATTTCTTGATGCTTCTATATTGGTGCGGAGTCTTGAAGTGGGTAGAATATAGTTGTGCATTAATTGGCCTTTGATTGCTGGTGTCGACTTCTTAATGTGTAGTGCCTCACAGATATCTAGCCGCCTGCTATCGCTGTATCTATCGATGATTTCCGTGTTTTTTGTTAAGACTTCTCTGGTGATGGTCTGGTTGTGGGAAGAGATTATATGTTCCTTAATGGAGCCCTGTTGCTTATGCATCGTTAATCGCCAGGAAAGAGATGTTGTTGTCTTGCCTATATACTGAATTCTTTGAGGCTTACAGTCCCCAATTGGGCATTTGAAGGCATAGACGACATTGGTCTCTTTTAAAGCGTTCTGCTTTGTGTCTGGAGAGTTTCTCATGAGTAGGTTGACCGTTTTCTTGGTTTTATTGTAGATCGTCAATTGTATCTTCTGATTTTTTTTCTGTAGGGATAACGTTTCTATAAACAATATCTTTCAAGACCCTTTCCTCCGTTTTATGAGCTGTGGAAAACAACTTTTCTTTTCCGTTTTATGAGCTGTGGAAAAGAACTTTTCTTTTCCACAGCTCATAAAACAGAGGAATGGCGTCTTGACCTTCCTGTTAATAGATGTCTTGAACGAAATTATTGGATAAGCTATTACGTTGAATATGGAATGTGTGAGTTGCATCACTGAGCTGTGGCTGGGAAGAGTGAACATTAACAACACTTCTGTACGTCTTAATGTGTGCACATTCACATCACTGAAGATGGGAACAGTTACATCTAGAGGGCATTGCTCTGTACGTCTAGGCTTATGTGTGTGTCCTATCACTGAAGATGGGAACAGTGATCACTGTTCTGTACTTCTAAATGTGTGTCCCAAAAATGAAGATGGGAACAATAAACATTGCTCTGCACGTCTAAATGTGTGTGTCACACCACTGAGGATGGGAAGAGTGAACATTGTTCTGTACATCTAAATGTGTGTGTCCCATCACTGAAAATAAGAACAGTGTACATTGAGTGAGTCTAACACTGCAGTATATCCAATACTAAGACCTATGTGTGTTCCCTTCAGGCGGCCATTGATCAAGACATGAATGCTTCACTGATGGCGATCTTCCCCAAGCTGAGTCTACCGGTTGCTGCCGGCGCGTGTTATCCTCGACTCACTCAGCAGGAATCATTCGCAAGCTTATACATGAAGCTGTTTGCCAAGAGCGCAGGCAGCAGTGGTACAGCGCTCTACGACACCCAGCTCTACCCGTACCCGCTCCAGCAGTCTGTCTACATCAAAGACTATCCATGTCCTTCTCACATTCTCATCACTATGCGAGATCACTTTCGCCAGGAGTTCACCTTCAACAAGCGGGTTCTCGGTGAAGCTAAGGCCCAGATTGCTGCCGCTCTTAAAGCAGTGAACAACATGACCCTGACCAACGCCACCATAGTCACCGTCCACGTGCGCAGGACCGACTACCTCCATCACGTCCAAAGATTATTGAGCCAGAGTCCTGTCAAAGATGTATACTATCAACGGGCATTTAATTTCTTCAGGAACAGGTGAGTGGACACGTTGATTTGTTTAAATCAACGTGACAATCAATCATTTGGCTGATGGCCCGTCGTTTGTAACACTGTGATTATCCTCACAGCTTGATCACCTCTGTGATAGTCCGAACACCTTAGCTTGACCACTTCTGTAATGGTCCGAGCACTTTAGCTTGACCAACTCTGTGAAAGTCAGAACACCTCAACTTCACCACCTCTGTAATGGTCCGAACACCTAAGCTTGACCACCTCTGTGATGGTCTGAAAACCTCAGATTGACCACGTCTGTGATGATCCGAACACCTCAGCTTGACCAACTCTGTGATAGTCCTAACACCTCAGCTTGACCACATCTGTGATGGTCCGAACACTGTCGGAAATCCGACACACACACACACACACACACACACACACACACACTCACATAATAACATAAGTTACCCCCCATAAAGAAAAAGAGAGTGGGTTATTCTGTGACATCATAAAACAAGATGTATATTTTTATATCTCATCGCCTTTTAAACCTCAGTCTAGTATTTAAGCTTGATAAAATAGTGTTCAATGGGACTGAATATAATTAACTACACCAAAAGTTTAGCTTGACTCCCTTCTTACTGTTAAATTAAACTCAGAAGTAGAACCAAAACATTGGTTCAAGCAGAGAAGCGTCGGCACGTACGCCAGAATCATAAAAAGCAACACTAAGCGAGTTCTCCTGAGAGAGTTATGATACTAGTCTCGCACGACAGACTTACTCTATCCTAAGAGATCTACAACAGCAACACCTCTACCACATTAGGAACACTTTAGTATCCGACTGCTTTATAATTTATATGATTGGTGCATCAAGTAGAATAGATTAAGTAGCCGGTTATGAGAAAGCGTTAAAGCTCACACAAGTACGTACTCAACACTATACAGCTCTCCTTATTCATGTCATACCTGTACCTTAATATGTTAATGTGCTTTTACTTTTGTTAAACATCCCAAACAGGTAATTGGGAGGGTAGTTCCTGAAGCAGACAGTTGGCCCCAAATATAACAGTGCTTCACCCTGTTGTACACAAACCTTGCAGGCCTCCAGATAGCCGCCATTCCGTGGCACTCTGAGGCACAGGGCCACACCCTAATCTGATGCTACAATTACTTGCCTTAGCAGGCCACAACTACAGCATCAGATAAGGCCCATTTGTGTTTAATACTGTAGAGTAGTATACATAATAAAATTAATTATAAGTATAACAGTAGATTAGACCACCATATGTGGTACGATGTATAATATATATATTAAAGACTAGGTAAACATTTTGTGGGTCAGTGAAGGATCCACTTCAAAGTGGTTTAAGCTACAAATTGTCACCCACCCAGCTGTGTGTAATAAGTTCTAGCAGCTGAATTAAATCAGCTGAAAAAAAACTAAGAACAATAATTTAATGAAGTTTAACTAAAAAATAATATAATATTAAAGTCAATTAAAATAAAATAAAAAAAGTATATATATAATATTTAAAAAAAAAACTTCTAGGATTTTCCCACAAACACCTCAGCTTGACCACCTCTGTAATGGTCCGAACACCTAAGCTTGACCACGTCTGTGATGGTCCGAACACCACAGCTTGACCACATCTGTGATAGTTCGAACACCTTAGCTTGACCACCTCTGTGAAAGTCCGAACACCTCAGCTTGACCACCTCTGTAATGGTCCGAACACCTCAGCTTGACCACCACTGTGATGATCCGAGCACCTCAGCTTGACCTCCTCTGTGATAGTTCGAACACCTCAACCTCACCACCTCTGTAATATCTCGAACACCTCAGCTTGATCACCTGTGTGATGGTCCGAACACCTCAGCTTGACCACATCTGTAATGGTCCGAACACCTCGGCTTGACCACATCAGTAATGGTCCGAACACCTGAGCTTGACCACCTCTGTAATGGTCCGAACAACTCAGCTTCACCATCTCTGTAATGGACCGAACACCTAAGCTTGACCACCATTGTGATAGTCCGAATACCTCAGTTTGACCACCCCTGTGATAGTTTGAACACCTCAGCCTGACCACCTCTGTAATGATCCGAACACCTCAGCTTGACCACCTCTATGATAGTCTGAACACCGCAGCTTGACCACCTCTGGGATAGTTCGAACACCTCAGCCCGACCACCTCTGTAATGGTCCGAACACCTCAGCTTGACCACCTCTGTGATAGTCCGAACACTGCAGCTTGATCACCTATGTGATAGTCCGAACACCGCAGCTTGACCACCTCTGGGATAGTTCGAACACCTCAGCTTGGCCACCTGTGTGATTGTCCGAACACCTCAGCTTGACCACATCAGTAATGGTCCGAACACCTTAGCTAAACCACCTCATTGATAGTCCAAAGACCTCAGCTTGACCACCTCTGTGATGGTCCGAACACCTCAGATTGACCATCTCTGTGATGGTCTGAACACCTCAGCTTGACCATCTCTGTGATCGTCCGAACACCTCAGCTTGACCACCTCTTTGATAGTTCGAACACCTCAGCCTGACCCCCTCTGTAATGGGCCGAACACCTTGTGGGAAAATCCTAGCAGCTTTAAATCCTTTTAATTTTGTGAATACTCAAATATTTATTTATTTTTTAATTGACTTTAATATGATATTATTTTATTTGATTATTTTTCTTAGTTAATTCTTAGTAATAAGTTAGTTAGTAGTAAGTAAGTAAGTGGACTGTATGTTCTGATTCATCTGCTAAAAGTTCTCACACAATGGGAGGGACAATTTGTAGCTAAAACCTACTTTAAGGTGGCTCCTTCATAAACCACAAATTTTTACCTAGTCTTTGATATATAAATTATAAACATACCACATATGGTGGTCTAATCTACTATTATACCACAGTAAATTAAATTTATAACTGCTAATACTATGTCTACAGGATTGAACTAGAAGGGCCTTAGCTGTTCCTGTTAATGAGGCTTGCTAAGGCTGTGTAATTGTAGCATCAAATGAGGGTGTTGCTCTGTGCCTCTGAGTGCCACGTAATGGCGGCACTCAGAGGCACTCAGCTTCTGGAGGCCTACAAGGCTTGATGTACAGCTAGTGGGAGCAATTTCTATAATGATATTGGGAGCCAGGTTCTGCTTCACTAACTTCCCTCACAATTACCTGTTTGGGAATGTAAGGAATAATTATTGGAATTAATAAAGGTTCCCTAAACATATAATTACAGATATGACATGGAATATGTGTGTGTAGAGCTGAGTACGTACGTGTTAGGGATTTTCATCCCACAGTATAACTGCCTACCAATTTATGTTATATAAAATGGCCAGAATATATACAAAATACTTGGTAAGACGGATACTGGTGTTGCTGTGGTTGTTGAGAGGCTGTTGTGCTGGTTGCTCGCTTGTTGACACGTAGTCTGGGTGTCTAACGAGCTTGATGTAGCACTGCCCACTGTAGCACTGTCTCATTATACCAGCTCATATGGAGGGAGCGTGTTGTTTTGTTGTGATTCTGGACTACATGAAGATACTCCAGGGAAGACGTCTTAATATATTTGGAGGTTCTATTTATGTTTAAAGAATAGAGAGTTAAGCTATATTCGTGGTGTTGGAAATTATATTGAGTCCTAGTGAACACTTTTTTATTAAGTTTAAACACTGGACTGTTGTTTAAAATAAGATGAGATATAATATATATGTCTTGTTGTATGACGTCACGGAATAACCGCTCTCTTTTCCTTTAGCGGGGTAACTTATGTTTTTATGTGTGTCGGATTTCCGACATAATTCCGGGGGGGGGGGGGGGAGGAACACGGGGCGAAGTCCCGGTGAGGACTGTGATCACTTTATTCCTCTCCCTCAGAACTATAATGTTGCTTTAATTTGAGTTTGCATTGTTGTACTGCAGTCATTTGGGGACGGATGTCCCGTACTAGCGTTACGGGTGCTGGAAGTTGAACGTCTTCTTTTCCTGTCAGTTTTAAAGGAACTAATTTCTCTAATGTTTTTAGAGTAGTGTTGCCTTGGCATTTTACTTTCACTATTCTCAAGATGCCCTGGCTGTCTGGATGAACAGAGACTATTTGGCCAATAGGCCACTCTGAGCGTGGCCCATCGCTGTCCACCAGAACTATGTCCTGAGGGTTCAAGTTAATTCTGTTGTAGGGGTTTTTTGCCCTGTAATGATACTCCCTCAGAGCAGTAAGGTATTCTCGAGTCCATACGTCATTCCACCGACTTATCACCCCTGATAGATGTTTGAAACGTTGAACCAAATCACTCTCTCAAACATATGAAGGAGCCTCGTGCTTCTATCTCTATGGCTACGGTTTGGAGCTCCTGTAGGTCAATCTTTTGCCTCCGTTCCATGGTGCTCTGGGAGGTATGACTTTCCAGTGGCACTGCCGTTGATTTATGGCCGTGCGTACCTTTGGGTGTGTCTAGATTTTCCTCAGACATGCTTCTCCTGCCACTAAGTTGGACCCATTGTCCGAGTTCATTAACTTAGGACAGGATCTACGTGAAGCAAACCTGCTGAAAGCCTGTAAGAATGCCTCGGCATTTATGTCGGGAGTAACTTCTAGATGGACTGCCTTTGTTGTGGCACAAGTAAAAAGACAGATATATGCCTTTACTGTTTTTTTGTCCTTGGTGCCTGTTAGTGTTAGTGCTCCTGTGAAATCTACTCCTGTAGTCTCAAAGGGACCAATAGGTACAACTCGTTCCTTTGGAAGTGGAGGAGGGCCTGGACATGGACACACTCTGGCATCATATCTCTGGCAAATAACACAGGATTTAATTATGGATTTTACTGTCTGCCTACCTTGGGGTAGCCAGTACTGTTGTCTTAAGTCTGTGAGAGTATCTAATACTCCACCATGCAGAGAGTTGTATTTGTGTATGTATAACACAATTAGTTTGCTTACTATGTGGTGACAAGGTGATATTGGATTTTTTGCTTCCAGATCTATGTCCACATGCTGTAAGCAGCCTCCGCATCTGATTATGTTATAATTATCGGTGTCTAACCAGAGATCTAGATCATTTTGTAGCTTTTTAGGAACATTGTCAAACTGTCTCGAATGTGTCTGTCTGAGCTCTTTTGACCCAGTACCTTAGGGCACTAGGGAATTTATGCTTGATTCCTATTTTCTTTAGAAAATCAAACACTACTTGGGTGACACCTATTAGTTTGTTCAGTTCAGAGAACCGATTAGGATCAATTACCAAAGTCCGAGATAGTTCTGGGTTCTCAGTGGGAACAGTGACATTGGTCACAATGACTTGTGGCATTTGTTCAGGCCACTGGTCGCTGATTAGCAACTGAGGTCCATTGAACCACATATCTGCCTTTGTTAATTGCTGTAAAGTCAGGCCTCGAGAGAGATAGTCAGCTGGATTCTCTTTGGTGGGTACATATCTCAGTTTATGCCCTGCCAACAACTCTCGTATTTCCTTAATGTAGTTACTCCCGTAAGGATTTTTACTATTATTGTTTTTAACCCACTGTAGCACTGCCTCATTATCTGACCATACCACTGTTTCTTCAATGTGGATGTTGCCTAAGGTCTTGATCAGATAATGAGCCAATCTTACACCTAGCAGTAAGGCTGTTAATTCCAGTTGTGGCAATGATCTTTTCTTTAAAGGTGCCACTCTGGCCTTTGATGTGAGCAAATTGGCTTACCCAGTTGAGACCAGGTAAGCTATTGTGCCATAAGCCTTTCCTGAGGCATCGCAGAATACATGTAGCTTAATTGGTTCTTTTTCTTTCACTGTGTTCCGAGGGAACTTGACAGACTCTAGGATACTTAAATCTTTCACTAGCCCTTGCTATTTTTCTTGTAAGGTAGGTGTTAGAAGATCATCCCAGCCTATCTTTTGTTGCCAACATTCCTGCATTATCAACTTTCCATTAATTAAGATTGGACTTAATAGTCCTAATGGGTCGAAGGGTTTGCTGACTTGTGGGAGTAATTTTCTCATTGTTAAGTTAGTGGTATCTGACTCCACCAACTTAATTGTCAACTGATCTGTTGTCATATCCCATTCGACGCCTAGTACCCCAGCAAACAATTTTAGGTTGCCACAACATATCTGGAAAGTATTTGAAAGTATTGGAAACGTTTGTTTTATCGTATCAGATACGATATTGTGTGTGGACTTAAATAGGTTTCCAAAACTTATAACCAAGACATATGTATCTAACACTAATTTGAGATGTTGTGGCAACTTTACACTACTAACATGAGTCATTCATAATCCATTCATATACCAATATGAATCTCTTATGAAAGGTTTGAGCCAATAATCTGAACCCTTTTTACATCTTTGTGTTTAAAGTTAAATTTCTTGAAATTAAATTATATTTTATATTATATTATTTTTATTATATTTTATATTATATTATTAATTTCAATTTAAATATTAAAACCAATTTAAGGGTAAAAAAATCTAATAGTTTATATTTCTTTTATTATTTACTAACAATTATAATTATTTACTAACGGAGAGAGGGGAGGCTGTACGGCGGAGAGTGGCGGCTGTGGCGGACAGTGGCGGCGGTGGCGGATAGTGGCGGCGGGCGGACAGTGGCGGCGGTGGCGGATAGTGGCGGCGGGCGGACAGTGGCGGCGGGCGGACAGGGCGGCGGCGGGCGGACAGTGGCGGCGGGCGGACAGTGGCGGCGGGAGGACAGTGGCGGCGGTGGCGGATAGTGGCGGCGGGCGGACAGTGGCGGCGGGCGGACAGTGGCGGATAGTGGCGGCGGGCGGACCGTGGCGGCTTTGGCGGCGGTGGTGGACAGTGGCGGCGGGCGGACAGTGGCGGCGGCGGGCGGACAGTGGCGGCGGCGGGCGGACAGTGGCGGCGGCGGGCGGACAGTGGCGGCGGCGGGCGGACAGTGGCGGCGGCGGGCAAACAGTGGCGGCGGCGGGCGGACAGTGGTGGCGGCGGGCGGACAGTGGAGGCGGCGGGCGGACCGTGGGGGCGGCGGGCGGACAGTGGTGGCGGCGGGCGGACAGTGGCGGCGGGCGGACAGTGGAGGCGGCGGGCGGACAGTGGAGGCGGCGGGCGGACAGTGGTGGCGGCGGGCGGACAGTGGTGGCGGCGGGCGGACAGTGGTGGCGGCGGGCGGACAGTGGTGGCGGCGGGCGGACAGTGGTGGCGGCGGGCGGACAGTGGTGGCGGTGGCAGACAGTGGTGGCGGTGGCAGACAGTGGTGGCGGTGGCGGACAGTGGTGGCGGTGGCGGATAGTGGCAGCGGGCGGACAGTGGCGGCGGGCGGACAGTGGCGGCGGTGGCGGATAGTAGCGGCGGGCGGACAGTGGCGGCGGGCGGACAGGGCGGCGGCGGGCGGACAGTGGCGGCGGGCGGACAGTGACGGCGGGAGGACAGTGGCGGCGGTGGCGGATAGTGGCGGCGGGCGGACAGTGGCGGCAGGCGGATAGTGGCGGCGGGCGGACCATGGCGGCTTTGGCGGCGGTGGTGGACAGTGGCGGCGGGCGGCCCGGGGCGGCGGCGGGCGGACAGTGGCGGCGGCGGGCGGACAGTGGCGGCGGCGGGCGGACAGTGGCGGCGGCGGGCAAACAGTGGCGGCGGCGGGCGGACAGTGGTGGCGGCGGGCGGACAGTGGTGGCGCCGGGCGGACAGTGGCGGCGGGCGGACAGTGGCGGCGGTGGCGGATAGTGGCGGCGGGCGGACAGTGGTGGCGGCGGGCGGACAGTGGTGGCGCCGGGCGGACAGTGGCGGCGGGCGGACAGTGGCGGCGGGCGGACAGTGGCGGCGGTGGCGGATAGTGGCGGCGGGCGGACAGGGCGGCGGCGGGCGGACAGTGGAGGCGGCGGGCGGACAGTGGAGGCGGCGGGCAAACAGTGGCGGCGGCGGGCGGACAGTGGTGGCGGCGGGCGGACAGTGGTGGCGCCGGGCGGACAGTGGCGGCGGGCGGACAGTGGCGGCGGTGGCGGATAGTGGCGGTGGGCGGACAGTGGTGGCGCCGGGAGGACAGTGGCGGTGGTGGACAGTGGCGGCGGGCGGACAGTGGCGGCGGCGGGCGGACAGTGGCGGCGGCGGGCGGACAGTGGCGGCGGCGGGCGGACAGTGGCGGCGGCGGGCGGACAGTGGCGGCGGCGGGCGGACAGTGGTGGCGGCGGGCGGACAGTGGAGGCGGCGGGCGGACAGTGGAGGCGGCGGGCGGACAGTGGTGGCGGCGGGCGGACAGTGGTGGCGGCGGGCGGACAGTGGTGGCGGCGGGCGGACAGTGGTGGCGGCGGGCGGACAGTGGTGGCGGTGGCAGACAGTGGTGGCGGTGGCGGACAGTGGTGGCGGTGGCGGACAGTGGTGGCGGTGGCGGATAGTGGCAGCGGGCGGACAGTGGTGGCGGGCGGACAGTGGCGGCGGTGGCGGATAGTAGCGGCGGGCGGACGGTGGCGGCGGGCGGACAGGGCGGCGGCGGGCGGACAGTGGCGGCGGGCGGACAGTGGCGGCGGGAGGACAGTGGCGGCGGTGGCGGATAGTGGCGGCGGGCGGACAGTGGCGGCGGGCGGACAGTGGCGGCGGGCGGACAGTGGCGGATAGTGGCGGCGGGCGGACCGTGGCGGCTTTGGCGGCGGTGGTGGACAGTGGCGGCGGGCGGACAGTGGCGGCGGCGGGCGGACAGTGGCGGCGGCGGGCGGACAGTGGCGGCGGCGGGCAAACAGTGGCGGCGGCGGGCAAACAGTGGTGGCGGCGGGCGGACAGTGGCGGCGGGCGGACAGTGGCGGCGGTGGCGGATAGTGGCGGCGGGCGGACAGTGGTGGCAGCGGGCGGACAGTGGTGGCGCCGGGCGGACAGTGGCGGCGGGCGGACAGTGGCGGCGGGCGGACAGTGGCGGCGGTGGCGGATAGTGGCGGCGGGCGGACAGGGCGGCGGCGGGCGGACAGTGGCGGCGGCGGGCGGACAGTGGCGGCGGCGGGCAAACAGTGGCGGCGGCGGGCGGACAGTGGAGGCGGCGGGCGGACAGTGGTGGCGCCGGGCGGACAGTGGCGGCGGGCGGACAGGGGCGGCGGTGGCGGATAGTGGCGGCGGGCGGACAGTGGTGGCGGCGGGCGGACAGTGGTGGCGGCGGGCGGACAGTGGTGGCGCCGGGAGGACAGTGGCGGCGGGCGGACAGTGGCGGCGGGCGGACAGTGGCGGCGGTGGCGGATAGTGGCGGCGGGCGGACAGTGGCGGCGGGCGGACAGGGCGGCGGCGGGCGGACAGTGGCGGCGGGAGGACAGTGGCGGCGGTGGCGGATAGTGGCGGCGGGCGGACAGTGGCGGCGGGCGGACAGTGGCGGCGGGCGGACAGTGGCGGATAGTGGCGGCGGGCGGACCGTGGCGGCTTTCGCGGCGGTGGTGGGCAGTGGCGGCGGGCGGACAGTGGCGGCGGCGGGCGGACAGTGGCGGCGGCGGGCGGACAGTGGCGGCGGCGGGCGGACAGTGGCGGCGGCGGGCGGACAGTGGTGGCGGCGGGCGGACAGTGGAGGCTGCGGGCGGACAGTGGAGGCGGCGGGCGGACAGTGGTGGCGGCGGGCGGACAGTGGTGGCGGCGGGCGGACAGTGGTGGCGGCGGGCGGACAGTGGTGGCGGCGGGCGGACAGTGGTGGCGGTGGCAGACAGTGGTGGCGGTGGCAGACAGTGGTGGCGGTGGCGGACAGTGGCGGCGGTGGCGGACAGTGGCGGCGGTGGCGGACAGTGGCGGCGGTGGCGGACAGTGGCGGCGGTGGCGGACACTGGCGGCTGTGTCTGGCGGTGGTGGCGGGCGGTGGCGGGTGGCGGCGTCTGTGATGAGTGGTGGCGGCTGGCGGTGGTGGCGGCGGTGGTGGTGGGTGGTGGTGGCGGCTGTGGTGGTGGGTGGTGGTGGGTGGTGGTGGTGGCAGCGGCGGCTGGTGGTGGTGGGTGGTGGCGGCGGTGGTGGTGGGTGGTGGTGGCGGCGGCGGCTGGTGGTGGTGGGTGGTGGCGGCGGGTGGTGGGTGGCGGCGGCGGCTGGTGGTGGTGGGTGGTGGCGGCGGGTGGTGGGTGGTGGCGGCTGTGGTGGGTGGTGGCGGGCGGGGGCGGGCGGTGGCGGGCGGTGGCGGGCGGCGGCGGCTGTGATGGGTGGTGACGATCGGCGGTGGGGGGGGCTGGTGGCGGCTGGCGGTGGCGGCTTGCGGTGGCGACTGTGGCAACTGGCGGTGACGGCTGATAGCGGGCGGTGGTGGCGGCTGGTGGCAGGTGGTGGTGGCGGTGGCTGGTGGTGGTGGCAGCTGGTGGCGGTGATGGCGGCTGGTGGTGGCGGTGATGGCGGCTGGTGGTTTTGGTGGTGGTGGTGGCGGCTGGTGGTGGTGGCAGCTGGTGGCGGCTGGTGGCGGTGATGGCGGCTGGTGGTGGTGGTGGTGGTGATGGCGGCTGGTGGCGGGCGGTGGCGGGCGGTGGCGGCTTGTGGCGGCTGGTGGTGGCGGCGGTGGTGGGTGGTGGTGGTGGTGGTGGGTGGTGGTGGCGGCTGTGGCGGTGGTGTCGGCGGCGGCTGTGGTGGGTGGTGGCGGCGGCGGCGGTGATGGGTGGTGGCGGCGGTGGTGGTGGGTGGTGGTGGCGGCGGCGGTGATGGGTGGTGGCGGCGGTGGTGGTGGGTGGTGGTGGCGGCGGCGGCTGGTGGTGGTGGGTGGTGGCGGCGGGTGGCTGGTGGCGGTGGCTGGTGGCGGGTGGCGGCTGGTGGTGGGTGGTGGCGGGTGGCGGCTGGTGGTGGGTGGTGGCAGGTGGCAGCTGGTGGAGGGTGGTGGCGGCTGGTGGCGGGTGGCGGTGGCGGCTGGTGGTGGGTGGCGGGTGGCGGCGGGTGGCGGCTGGTGGTGGGTGGTGGGTGGTGGCGGGTGGCGGCTGGTGGTGGGCGGCGGGTGGCGGCGGGTGGCGGCTGGTGGTGGGTGGTGGCAGGTGGTGGGTGGCGGGTGGCGGCGGTGGCGGCTGGTGTTGGGTGGCGGGTGGCGGCGGGTGGCGGCTGGTGGTGGGTGGCGGGTGGCGGCGGGTGGCGGCTGGTGGTGGGTGGTGGCAGGTGGCGGCTGGTGGTGGGTGGTGGCGGGTGGCGGCTGGTGGTGGGTGGCGGCTGGTGGTGGGTGGTGGTGGTGGCGGGTGGCGGCTGGTGGTGGGTGGTGGCGGCGGGTGGTGAGTGGCAGTGGTGGGTGGCGGTGGCTGGTGGCGGGTGGCGGCTGGTGGTGGGTGGTGGCGGGTGGCGGCTGGTGGTGGGTGGTGGGTGGTGGCAGGTGGCGGCTGGTGGTGGGTGGTGGCGGCGGGTGGTGAGTGGCGGTGGTGGGTGGCGGTGGCTGGTGGCAGGTGGCGGCTGGTGGTGGGTGGTGGCGGGTGGCGGCTGGTGGCGGGTGGCGGCTGGTGGTGGGTGGTGGCAGGTGGCGGCTGGTGGGTGGTGGCGGGTGGCGGCTGGTGGTGGGCGACGGGTGGTGGCTGGTGGCGGCCAGCTGGGACACACCCTTCACCAGTGAAGGTCTGAGCACAACTAACCATATGTCTCTCTCACCCACCAGCCCAGTGTTGCCAGCTCGCGCTCTCAAAATGTTTCCTTCAAAGATTGTATATTATCTTTGAACAACAAGTTGATTATCAAGGAAATAATGCATATATTATTGTCACATTAATACTGTGCAATATCTTATTACATTCCTGCTAAATAATTATAATTTGAAACAGGACAAAAAAATCCCACATATATATAAAAACCAACATTAGAGATCACGAGGCCTAGGCCTCGCCTGTGACCACACATCCTGCCTCCCTGGCCTGCTACACTCACACACCTCACACTCTTAACTCTCTCATAATCACTCTCACTCTCTTACTCTGTCACTCTTACTCTCTGTCACTCTTACTCTCTGTCACTCTTACTCTCTGTCACTCTTACTCTCTGTCACTCCTACTCTGTCACTCTTACTCTCTGTCACTCTTACTCTCTGTCACTCTTACTCTGTCACTCTTACTCTCTGTCACTCTTACTCTCTGTCACTCTTACTCTCTGTCACTCTTACTCTCTGTCACTCTTACTCTGTCACTCTTACTCTGTCACTCTTACTCTGTCACTCTTACTCTCTGTCACTCTTACTCTCTGTCACTCTTACTCTCTGTCACTCTTACTCTCTGTCACTCTTACTCTCTGTCACTCTTACTCTCTGTCACTCTTACTCTCTGTCACTCTTACTCTGTCACTCTTACACTCTGTCACTCTTACTCTCTGTCACTCTTACTCTCTGTCACTCTTACTATCTGTCACTCTTACTCTCTGTCACTCTTACTCTGTCACTCTTACTCTCTGTCACTCTTACTCTCTGTCACTCTTACTCTCTGTCACTCTTACTGTCATTCTTACTCACTCTCAGTCACCCTTACCCATTCATACTCAC
>NW_025573197.1:0-37195 GCF_020424385.1 Procambarus clarkii
AGAAGCACAGGGCGAGAGGAGGAAAACCAGGAAATCACAGTTCCCAACAACAATCCCCAGGGGTGAGGGGGGGGGAACCTACAACTAGCAACCCAGTAACACTAGAGGGTAGAGGGAAGGGCATCTCCACCACCTCCTCTGCATAGAAACAGCCCTACCCCCAATCAAATGCTCAGCCAACAACCCTCCCCCCCCCCCTCATTCCACTCCCACCCTGCTACCCTCCCCTACTCCCACTGTGTCCCCCCTCCCTCCCTTTCCCCCCACTGTACCCCCCTTCATCCCATATCCTCCGTGTCCCCCATTCACTTGACCCCCCACCCCTCACTCCAGTATTTTCTGAGACCCCGGTATCCACCCCACAAATCCTCACACTCATGGAACAGCTTCCCCCCCATCAGAGGATGTTCACCAAGAACGGAACATGAGAAGGGACAGAAGAAAGTGAGTCTCAAGGCAATGTACACTAACATAGATGGGATTACAAATAAAACAAATGAACTTGGAGAATGGGCACTTGAAGAAAACCCAGACGTATTAGCACTTACAGAAACAAAGCTAACGAAAACCATAACAAATGCAGTATTTCCAAAGGACTACTGTGTTGTGAGGAAAGAGAGAGAAGGAAGAGAAAGTGGTGGTGTAGCTCTGCTGGTAAGAAAAGGCTGGGGTTTTGAGATGGTTATTCAGGGCTGTGAAGGTTTCAGTGACTACATAACAGGTACAATAGCAACAGGAGGACAAAAAATTATAGTCATAGTCATATATAACGCACCACCAAATGACAGAATACCCAGACAGGAATATGATAGAAACAATATGGCCACCATTAATTTAATAGAGAGAACAGCCTCTTGCTAGCAGGAATGGATCTGGACTACTAATCATGGGGGACTTCAACCACGGAGATTGGGAGAACAGAGACCCACATGGGGGACCAGATGCATGGAGAGCTAAGCTGCTGGACGTGGCAACAAGAAACTTTCTAAGCCAACACATCAAGGGACCGACAAGAATGAGAGGGGAAGATGAACCAGCAATACTTGATCTGATATATACCCTAAATGAGTGGGATATAAGGGAAGTTAAGTTGGAAGCGCCCTTGGGAATGAGTGATCACAGTGTATTGATCTTTGAGTACTTGGTAGAGGTAAGATTTATCTCCCCCCAAAAAAGAACTAGGAAACAAAAGGCTGGCATACCGAAAGGGGAATTATGAGGGGATGAGAAGTTTCCTAAAGAATATACCTTGGGACACAGACCTCAGAGCTAAGTCTGAATAAGACATGATGGACTATGTCACCCAAAAGTGTCAGAAGTCAGTAAACAGGTTCATCCTGGCCCAAAAGGAAAAATCCGAGAAGCAAAAGAAGAATCCATGGTATAATAGGGCATGTATGGTAGCAAAGGTACTGAACAAAAGAGCGTGGAGGAACTTCCGGAATAACAGAACACCAGAAAGCAGAGAGAGAGATGCCAGAGAATCAGGAATGAGTATGTTAGTGTGAGAAGAAAACAGAAAAATTATGAAAATGATATAGCAAACAAAGCCAAGACCGAACCAAAGGTACTCCACAGTCATATCAGGAGGAAAACAACAATGAAAGAACAGGTAATGAAACTTAGAACAGGCGAGGACAGGTATACAGAGAATGACAAAGAGGTGTGTGAAGAACTCAACAAGAATTTCCAGGTCTTCACAATAGAACAAGGTGAGGTCACTGTGCTAGGAGAGGGGACAGTAAACCAGGCGGCCTTGGAAGGGTTCGAAATTACGAGAGAGGAGGTCAAGAGACACCTGCTGGATCTGGATGTTAGAAAGGCTGTTGGTCCAGATGGGATCTCACCATGGGTACTGAAAAAGTGTGCAGAGGCACTCTGCTTGCCACTCTCCATGGTGTAAAGTAGGTCACTGGAGACAGGACACCAACCAGAAAAATGGAATACGGCTAATGTGGTCCCAATATACAAAAAGGTTGACAGACAAGAGGCACTGAACTACAGGTCAGTGTCCTTAACTTGTATACCATGCAAGATGATGGAGAAGATTGTTGGAAAAAATCTAGTAACACATCTGGAGAGAAGGGACTTCATAACAAATCGCCAACATGGGTTCAGGGAGGGTAAATCTTGCCTTACTGGCTTAATAGAATTCTATGACCAGGTGACAAAGATTAAGCAAGAAAGAGAAGGCTGGGCGGACTGCAGTTTTTTGGACAGTCGGAAATCCTTTGACACAGTACCTCATAAAAGGCTGATGAGACAGGCAGGAGCTGGAGAGACAGGCAGGAGTAACTGGTAGGGCACTCCAGTGGATAAGGGAATACCTAAGCAATAGGAAGCAGAGAATTACAGTGAGGGGTGAGACCTCAGATTGGCGTGAAGTCACCAGTGGAGTCCCACAAGGCTCTATACTCGGTCCAATCCTGTTTCTGACTATTGTAACGCCTGGAGAGTACACCCATGACTCACCATGGGAGCGTCCTGGTAAGGTCAGCCTGTGACCTCAGATTCAGCTAGAGTTAATTGAAATATTCTCTGGCTCCTCCCTAGTCAGCTTGTTCCTGATTATGAATAATCCTGATAGTCTTGGCAAACAACTTAATGGTACAGCTTGAGTGCTTTTTGTAACCATGGGAAGCTGACGCCCTGATGTGCTGACCACCTATTTAGGTGTGCAAAACACTTTTTTCCGTGTAGGCTGAATCAGCCGGGAACAGGACCACACCAGACTTTCCCACAACAGTGTAAAATGCCCCCCCCCCCTGATTCAGTTGTATATATACCCCCTGTATGATGGGAGAGAGAGTGCCGGACACCAGGGTCCAGAGCGGGTCTGTGAAGAACATCACACAGCCAGGGAGAGACAGAGTCAATCCACCGGATGGAGAGACAGAGGTCTTAAGGTAATGTGTGTGATCTTTGATACGTTTCCATGTCTGAATTACTTTAACAATTGCCAGTAGTGCCAGTGTCAGAGTAGGGATTTATAGTGGTGAATATTATAATTTGTTTTCAATAAACTCATGTTAAACTTTCCGTCTGTGTCAATTGTTGGATCATCTTATCCTCTGGATATCCGTAATTACTGACAGTTAAAGAAAGAGTACTCTCCAAGTCAAGCAATGTTTCTTGCCTCGTTGCTTGATATAGATAATGGACAAGGCAGATGGTGGCAGTGTAGTTAATCCTGTGTAGCATTTCCTTGGAAGTGTACCTTTGGTTCCGGTGTAACCATCATATGTCAGATCATATTACGTTAAATATAAATACAGTGTTCAATAACAAAGTGTTACCAAGTGCAACCGGTAGGAAGTGTTACTCTGTATATATATTAGTATTCCTCAGGCTACTCTCTACTCCCACTTACTCTCTCCTCCTGCTCCTTCCTACCCCTCCTCACTATCCCCCTGTCTCCTCTTCGTCTCCTACCTCCAAGCTTCCCGTGCGCCCCTCGTTTTCTGTTGCCCCACAGACGAGTTTCCCCTCCCCGTCCTCGTTTTCTAAATCTTTCCTTTCCTCCATCCCTTATTATTCCTACCTTCCTTCCTCTATTTTTCTTCTCACCACCAAATATAGCCTAGGATACGATAATATTTTAGTGTACAACTTTAGCAGTGTTACATTATTAGTGGTACTTTATGGTGGTGTTACACCTGGAGTATGCAGCTCCAGCATGGAGTCCATATCTAGTCAAGCATAAGACTAAACTGGAAAAGGTTCAATTGTTTGCCACCAGACTAGTACCCGAACTGAGAGGTATGAGCTACGAGGAGAGACTACGGGAATTAAACCTCACTTCGCTGGAAGACAAAAGAGTTCTATCTATAGCTCTTGTCTATTCCTAGACAAGAGACTCAACTTCAGCACCCACATACAACACATAACTAAGAAAGTCTCTAAAACAGTTGGTATACTCTCCAAAATCAGATATTATGTACCTAACTCTGCTCTCATCTCTCTATATTATGCGCTAATCTATCCCTATCTTAATTATGGTATCTGTGCATGGGGGTCTACCACTGCAAACCACCTCAAGTTCATCATCACCCAGCAAAAATCTGCTATCAGAATAATAACAAATTCTGCTTTCAGACAACACTCAGCCCCCTTGTTTAACTCTCTAAACATGCTGAACATAATCTCACTCCACAAATTCTCTTGTGTCAACTACATTTACAAAACCCTGTTCTAAATGCAAATCCTGCTCTGAAACTCTCCCTGGACAGATGTAATAGGACCCATTATCACCACACCAGAAATAAATATCTCTTTGATATCCCCAGAGTTAAACTTAATTTGTGTAAACACTCTTATGCAAATAAAGGGACCCAGTCTATGGAACTCACTCTCTATTGAATTGAAAAGCTGTCCAACTTTTGCGTCATTCAAAAACAATACTAAAAAGTACCTAATTTCATCTTCATAGTTTTTTTACCTTTTGCTTTAAAACTGCACTGTATCTATTGCTACCCAATCTCCCAATCTTTATTTACCCAATCCGAACATCTTTACCATTGTGACCATTGCTGTCTTCTTATATGTGCTGTCAATCGGCGGTATGGTGTCTATTAATCTTGTTTAAATTACCAATCAAGTTGTCAATGTAATCAGTCAGAGCTTTAATATACCAATGTGCTTTAATATACTTACTAATCTCTCTCATCTTATTTTTTTTCTTGTAATGTATTTGTTATCATTTTATTAATTCTGCTAGAATTTACCTACTTAAAATTATCTCTTAGATTAAGGACCTGCCCTAAACGCTGCGCGTACTAGTGGCTTTACAAGATTGTAAATACTATGCTATGTATTCTCACAAACCCAATGTACCTTCTTGTATATAAATAAATAAATAAATAAGTTAGGGGGGACATGATCACCATGTACAAGATTCTCAGAGGAATTGATAGGGTAGATAAAGACAGGCTATTTAACACAAGGGGTACACACACAGACACAGGTCCCCTAGTGCAATTTCCTCTCAGAGGAAACTGAGTGCCCAAATGAGCCACAGAGATATTAGAAATAATTTTTTTAGTGTCAGAGTGGTTGACAAATGGAATGCATTAGGAAGTAATGTGGTGGAGGCTGACTCCATACACAGTTTCAAGTGTAGATATGATAGAGCCCAATAGGCTCAGGAACCTGTACACCTGTTGATTGACAGTTGAGAGGCAGGACCAAAGAGCCAGAGCTCAACCCCCGCAAGCACAAATAGGTGAGTACACAAACGGAGGAGGAGTGGCTGTGCTGGTGAAAGAACACCTGAAGGTAAGATAATTAATATTTGAAAACTCTCGAGATATTGACATAATGGCATTGCAGATCTGGATTCAAGATGACAAGCTGATAATTTTAAATGCCTACAGCCCACCAGCAAGCAACACATGGACAAAGGAAGAACTGGATGACAAACGAGAGGGCCTCATAATGGTCATGAAAGAGATTATGGTAAGAATGACAAAGATAAATCCCGATTGTTGGTACTGGGGGACTTTAACTTTAAGGCAATAGACTGGGAGGCCTACGAGGCAAGAACAGAGGACATTTGGACAGGCAGATTTGTAAACCTCATCTTGGAGACATTCATGTATCAACACGTCAAGCAGGCCACAAGAATGAGGGAAGGGGATGTTCTGTCAGTACTGGACCTAGTATTCACCAGGAAAGAAGAAGAGGTATTTAACATCCAGTACCTTCCTCCCTTGGGAAAGAGTGATCACGTCCTCTTGGACATTAAATACGCTATGCGATATAATCTAGTAGAGAATGGGGACAGTGAAACAGTTGTTAAACTCGAATTCAAGAGAGGACGCTATGGGGAACTTGGATTTTTTTTTCATGGGCATAATTGGACAGACTTGTTGCTAGGCAAGGAAGTAAATGAGATGTATACCATATTTTGTGAAATATACGATGAAGGCACACAAACATTCATACCAAAACAGAGATGCAGAGCTAGGAAACAGGGTTGGTTTAACAGAAATTGCAAAAGGGCCAGAGATCAAGACACAAGCATGGAATCATTATAGAAAGAGACCAAACCCCCAAACATACCAGCGATACAAAGATGCGAGAAACAACTACACGTCAGTAAGGAGAGAGGCAGAGACGAACTTTGAGTACGGTTTAACAGACAAATGTAAATCAGATCCAGGCCTTTTCTTTAAATTAATTAAAAGCAAGCTGCAGGTAAAGGATAATATTCAGAGATTGAAAATGGGGGACAGATACACGGAAACTGAAAAGGAAATGTATGAAACATTAAACGAAAAGTGCCAAAGTGTGTTTGTACAAAATGAAATCTTCAGGGAACCAGACACAATAAGAATTCCAGAGAACAACATGAAGCACACAGAGGTGTCTAGAGACGAAGTGAAACAAATGCTCCTGGAGCTAAGTAAGAACAAAGCAGCTGGCCCAGATGGAGTTTCACCATGGGTTCTGAGAGAATGTGCACCTGAGCTCAGCATACCACATCAGCTGATTATTCAGGCATCCCTGTTTACAGGAGTTGTAGCTGATGTGAGGAAAAAGGCTAACATAGTTCCAGTCTACAAAAGTGGCAGCAGGGAAGACTCCCTCAATTATAGACCTACATATCATTGACAAGTGTAATAGTCAAAATATTGGAAAAAAAATAATTACAACTAATTGGGTAGAACACCTGGAGAGAAATTATATAATATCAGACAGACAGTATGACTTTCGATCTGGTAGATCCTGAGTATCGAATTTACTCAGTTTCTATGATCGAGCAACAGAGATATTACAGGAAAGAGATGGTTGGGTTGACTGCATCTATCTGGACCTAAAAAAGGCTTTCGACAGAGTTCCTCATAAGAGGTTGTTCTGGAAACTGGAACACATTGGAGGGGGGTGGCAGGTAAGCTGCTGACATGCATGAAAAATTTTCCGACTGATAGAAAAATGAGGGCAGTGATCAAAGGCAATGTATCGGACTGGAGAAATGTCCCAAGTGGAGTACCACAGGGTTCAGTTCTTGCACCAGTGATGTTTATTGTCTACATAAATGATCTACCAGTTGGTATACAGAATTATATGAACATGTTTGCTGACGATGTTATGATAATAGGAAGGATAAGTAACTTAGATGATTGTAATGTCCTTCAAGAAGACCTGGACAAAATAAGTATACGGAGCACCTCTTGGCAAATGGAATTTAATATATATAAACTAAACTAACATAACTAAATCAATAATTTATGTTCTTAATATAATATAATAATAATATTTAAAATTAACGAATAGGAAACAATTTATTGAAAAAAAAAGAAAACTACTCGGCCTATTAGGCAAATCGGGCCTTGCATAGTAGGCCGAGAAGTGCGTTCTGGCTACTAGGTACGACATATATATATATATATATATATATATATATATATATATATATATATATATATATATATATATATATATATATATATAATAATAATAATAATAATTTTTATTTAGGCAAAGGTACATACATAAAGAGATTTTACAAAGTTTGTTGGCTTTATAGATAGAGCTAGTACATACAATGCCTAAAGCCACTATTACGCAAAGCGTTTCGGGCAGGAAAAAACACTATTGACTAAAGCTTAAAACTAATGGGTAAAAAGAAAAAAATGCGTTGAGTACAAATAAAAATAGAGGTAAAAGATATATATATATATATATATATATATATATATATATATATATATATATATATATATATATATATATATATATATATATATATATATATATGTCGTACCTAGTAGCCAGAACTGCACTTCTCGGCCTACTATGCAAGGCCCGATTTGCCTAATAGGCCGAGTAGTTTTCTTTTTTTCAATAAATTGTTTCCTATTCGTTAATTTTAAATATTATTATTATATTATATTAAGAACATAAATTATTGATTTAGTTATGTTAGTTTAGTTTACCTCTCTCAAATGTAGATATAAAAACAAAATCGGAGATGCGTAAGTTCTATTCAGTTGTGTATTTGTAAACTAAAGTCTTTGAAAATGTAATAAGTTTTACGAAACGCGCTCGTGTCGCGTCAGACTAGAAATAAAAATGAATTTTGGAGAATTGATTTATGATTTACCTCCAACAGTGAAAAGAAATGTATGAAAGATTGAGAAAATTCGTGTTAGAATTATTAATCTTACTTTTTCGGTTATATTTAATAATATATGTCAACAGGAAAGACTGCTACCAAAATATACTAATATTAAAGCGCACGACCCAGCAGCAAGGAATCAAGCCTTCACGATAAAATATCGCCAGGATCTGATTCGTGATCAGATATACAAGGCAGAGAATGAAATCAAAGACAACAAAACGCAACTACTTCATGCTACAAACGAGTGGAGAAATAGCAACATCGTCGAAAGTATCCGTACCCGCATTGAACAACACCTCGACATCCTCACAGACCAACATCACCTCAGCACTGAAACAAGGATTATCAAGAAACTAACAACATTATATGGAGGACCTATGGCAATTCCACGACCAAGAGATGGCTTCCTGAACCTTGCAGGAATTAACCTCACTGAGGACCAAGTCACTCTCCTAAATCTGGGCATAAACTGTCATGTTATGTCCAGACCGAGTGAGATGGCCCGGAAAGTAGAGTTGGAAATTCTGTTGGACGACATATTCGACCTCGAGACACAAAAGAAGGTCACTACCAAAGATACCTACAAGCAGAACTTATTGCAGAAGGAGGAAAGAATCGAGGCAATTACAGAAGCGCCATACTGTCCCCCGAGCTCAAAACGGCAGCTAAAAGCCTTCGTGAGAACAAGGAGATAGTTGTCAGGAGAGGTGACAAGTCGCCAATATATGTCATTCTTAAAAAAGACGAATATCTGGCGAAAATGAACATCATACTCTCTGACCAAACTAAGTTCCAAAGGGTAACGAAGGACACTACAGCCGAATTAAAAGCAAAGGTCAACAAACTGATCGAAACTGTGAACGCCAAGAAATCCGGACTCCACCTGCCAAAGATCATTGGGGAATATAAACCTGGATATGCATATGGAAATGTCAAGACACACAAGCCTGGAAACCCACTTCGGCCAATCATTAGCCAGATACCCACACCCACGTACAGACTGGCGAAGCGACTCAACGGCCTGCTGACTCCTTATGTTCCTTGCGCCTTCAGCCTGAAGTCTCCAAAGGAATTTGTTGACTTACTGCGGGGCACACGGGCCACAGGGATAAGAGCCTCGTTGGACGTAGAATCGCTGTTTACCAACGTACCTGTGGACGAGACAATCGGGATGATAGCCGACAGAGTGTATCGTGATCCAGCCTGTACTCCTCTTGACATACCAGAAAATATTCTGAGGAAACTACTCCAAGCTTGTACTAAAGAGGCACCCTTCTTGAGCCCGGATGGGCACATGTATAAGCAAGTAGATGGGGTCGCCATGGGTTCTCCCCTAGGTGTCCTGTTTGCAAACTTCTACATGGGTACCATCGAGCAAAAAGTCTTAGTCGACATGAACTTGAAACCGGCCATATACTGCAGATATGTTGACGACATTTTTACACAGGTACCTGATGTCAGACATCTGCAGGAGCTGAAGGAGGCATTTGAGCAGAGTTCCGTGCTGCGTTTCACTTACGAGATGGAAAAGGATGGGAAGCTGCCCTTTCTAGATGTAACAGTCATGGAAAAGAGCGGAGGTTTCCACACTGCAGTCTACACTAAGGAAACGAACATAGGAATGTGCCTAAATGCCAACAGCGACTGCCCAGACAGGTACAAGAGGAGTGTTGTTAACGCATATGTCGACCGTGCTCTCAGCCACAGCTCAGAATGGAAGCAAGTCGACGAAGAACTCTGTAGGGTAAGGCAGGTCCTAGTCAACAACGGCTTCTCCAATGGTTTCGTCGAAGACATCATAAGAAGGAAAGTGAAACGCCATGCAACCTCTGAAGAGACAACTAACACAACACCTATACCCCCTATTAGACTATTTTACAGGAATTTCTTTTCTACAGCTCATAAAACGGAGGAAAGGGTCCTGAAAGATATTGTTAATAGAAACGTTATCCCTACAGACAAAAATCAGAGGATACAACTGATGATTTACTATAAAACCAGAAAAACGGCCACCCTACTCATGAGAAACTCTCCAGACACAAAACAGAGCGCTTTAAAAGAGACTAACGTCGTCTATGCCTTCAAATGCCCTCTTGGGGACTGTAAGCTCCAAAAAACCCAGTATATAGGCAAGACAACAACATCTCTTTCTAGGCGTTTAACGATGCATAAGCAACAGGGCTCCATTAAGGAACATATAATCTCTTCCCATAACCAAACCATCGCCAGAGAAATCCTAGTAAACAACACAGAAATCATCGATAGATACAGCGATAGCAGGCGGCTTGACGTTTGCGAGGCACTACACATCAAGAAGTCAACACCAGCAATCAACAGCCAATTATTGCACAACTATATTCTACCCACCTCAAGACTCCGCTCCAATATAGAAGCATCAAGAAATATGGACCAATAGGCTTTCTACAAACACTTCTATTCAATACCCATTGTTTCTGTTCTGTCTTGTGTTGATACTTTTAATACCCTATTAATATCCCCTCTTGTTCTGTCTTGTGTTAATGCCACATCACCCCTCCCACCTCACTCAAATGTAGATATAAAATCAGAGATACGTTCTAATCAGTTGTGTATTTGTGAAGTCTTTGAAAATGTAATAAGTTTTACGAAACGCGCCCGTGTCGCGTCAGACTAGAAATAAAAATGAATTTTGGAGAAGTGATTTTTGATTTACCTCCAACAGTGAAGCGTAATGTACGAAAGATTGAGAAAATTCGTGTTAGAATTATTAATCTTACTTTTTCGGTCATATTTAATAATATATGTCTACAGGAAAGACTGCTACCAAAATATAGTAATATATATATATATATATATATATATATATATATATATATATATATATATATATATATATATATATATTTTTTTTTTTTTTTTTAATAATAATAATAATATTTTATTTGGGAAAAGTATATACATAGATGCAGTTACAAACATATATATATATATATATATATATATGCAAAAAGGGTGACGGGCAAGAAACACGAACTCCAGGCCGGTGTCGTTAACTTGTATACCATGCAAGGTGATGGAGAAGATCGTGAGATCGTGAGAAAAACACCTAGTAAGACATCTGGAAAGAAGGGACTTCGTGGCAACCCATCAACATGGGTTCAGGGAGGGTAAATCTTGCCTTACAGGTTTAATAGAATTCTACGATCAGGTCACAAAGATTAAACAAGAAAGAGAAGATTTTCCGATTTGCCATTCTACCGCAGATTTGGAAGAAAAACCGCAAGATAGCGGGACGTTTGTTCCAGATATCTCGCCGGTCCTTCACCTTCGTAGTACTCTTGTGGCGGATCCAGTTACGGCCGCGACCGAACTGGGTTCCCACTTTTCGGCTGTTAACTCCAGTTTTCACCTTTCTCAATCCTTCCTTCTTCGTAAGCCCGTTCTTGAATCCCATCCATTTGATTTCCACACTCGTTTCTGACTTGCCCGAAACGGTATGCGTATTAGTGACTTTAGGTATTGTATGTACTAGCTCTATCTATAAGTCCAATGTATGTTTGTAACACTGCATGTATGTATGTACTTTTCCTAAATAAAATATTATTATTATTATTATTATTATTATTATTATTATTATTATTATTATTATTATTATTATTATTATTATTATTATTATTATTATTATTACTTCCCTATAACGATCCTTTCTCTCCGAACTTCAGTCTGCCCCTGGTCCTCTGCGGTTCTACGGCAGCGGGCTCCGATGACATTCATTATGAGATGCTTCGTCATCTCCTTCCATGCGCGTCTCAGTATTTATTGAATATATATAACCGTGTCTGGGAGTCGTCGTCAGTCCCTGAGGACTGGCTCGATGCGGATGTTCTCCCTATTCGGACACCAGGGTCTCTGGGGACATTCCCTAAGGACTTCCGTTGCCCAACGTATGGTCAGTGTCCATCTGATGTGGTTCTTTGAACAATATCACCACCACTTCCTCCTTTCAATTTGGTTTTTGCAAGTGCTGCAGCACGACTGATGTCTTGGTGAACTTGGAGGTCTATATTTGTCCTACTTTTGCTGCGGAGACCACCATTTTTGCTGTCCTTTTTTGACCTGGAAACGGCATATGACCACCACCTGGAGATACGTACCATATTCTGTCCCAACTTTGTTCTTTTGGCCTTCGTGGTAATCTCCCTCTCTTCCTCTAAAGCTTCCTCTCTAGTCGTTCCTTTAGAGTGAGGCTTAGTACCACTCTCTCTCTGCCTCTTTTTGGCAATATGAAGGTGTACCCCAAGGTAGTGTTCTGAGCACTACTTTTTTTTTTTTCCTGGTTGCCCTCAATGGTCTTCTTTCCTCCCTTCTAGCATGTTCTCCACTCTGTTGATGATCTTACCCTCTGCTGTCAAGGTGATGATTTGCCTTTCATTCAACGGCGGCTTCAACTTGCGATTGATGCCGTGTCGTCTTGGGGCACCAATCATGGCTTCATGTTCTCTACTAACACTAAAACTTGTGCTATGACTTTTACTCGGAAGCAGGTCGTTCTTCGTCCCCCTCTGTTGCTTTATGGTTATCTCCTTGTGTACAAAGATTCTGCTAAGCTTTTGGGGCTAATCTTTGACACTCGTTTGTCTTGTCGCCCCATATCTCTTACCTCAAAGTTGAATGCTCTAAAGCCCTTAACTTACTCAAGGTCTTGTCTCATACTTCTTGGGGAGCTGATAGGTGCACGCTCCCTCTTTACATTCCTCTCTCGTGCTGTCTAAATTTGATTATGGTTGCCCTGCTTACTTGTCTGCATCTCCTACTCTTCGTCGTCTTGATGCTCTGCACCATACTGGGTTATGCCACAGCTCTCATGCCTTTCGTTCAACTCCTACCTTAAGCCTGTATGTTGAAACTAGCATCCTGTCTCTACAGGATCGCCGTTGATCGCTGCTGTCCCCGCTACCTTGCATGGTCCTTACGACACTCTCACTCTTGCTTATGTCATTCTTTGACTTTTAACCCTCCGGTGGTCCCTGTTCCCTTTCACCTCTTACCTCTTTCTGTCAGGTTGTCTCGCTTGCAAGGTTCTCTTTCAGTTCATGTTACCAATATTTCCCCTAGTGTCGTTCTGTCCTTGCCTCCTTGGAGGGTCCCCCTTCCTAAATTTTGTAAAACCCTAACCCACGTGATTAAAGTTTTTACCTTTCCTACAGTTCTGAAACTTTTTTTCCTTGAACAGTTTTCTTCACACTCCCGCTCCATTTCTGTGTTCACCGCTGGGTCTAAGTCTGTAGAGGGTGTAAGCTACTCTGTTGTTTTTCCTGACCACACCTATGTGTCACCTGCCTCTGGAAACTAGCATCTTCATGGCAGAACTTTATGCTATTCTCTATGCTCTTCGTCAGCTGCTTTCTTGCTGTCAATCCTCCTTTGTTGTGTAGTTGTAGTGCTCTCATGGCTCTGGAGCCCTTTAACAGTCCAGTAGTGGAAATTCAACATTGGCTGTTCTTATCTCCAGTAGATTTAAGACAGTGGAGTTTTGCTGGGTTCCCAGCCATATTGGTGTGCCCCTAAATGAGCGTGCGGACGCTGCCACTAAGGAAGCTATCCACACTTGTCCCATCTCCCGTAAAGTTATTCTTTATTCCGACTTTACCCAGTTATTCATTCCTCCATCCTTGCCCGTTGGCAGGGTCGTTGGTCTTCTGTTACTGGTAACAAATTGCGTGCTCTTAAGAGTCGTGTGTCCCTGTGGCCTTCCTCCTACCACCGTAACCGGCGGTGGGAAACAGCTCTGGCAAGGTTATGTATTGCCCATACCTGTTTAACTCACGGACACTTAATGGAGCGCTGCCCTGCTCCTTCTTGTCCAAACTGCAGTGTCCCTCTTACAGTCGTGCATATCCTTGTTGAATGTCCTGACTTCCAGGACGAGCGTGTGTCTTGCTTCCCGACCGTCCCTCGTGGTCACTTGGCCTCGATAGAATTCTTGGTGACTCGGATACCTTTGATATCGTTCGCCTTGTGCAGTTTTTTTCTCATATTGGCATTCTTGGTGATATTTAGCGCCCTATGATTATCCCGCACATTTGATGGTGCTACATAGCCTTCCTGGCTTGGTGCCTTCTTTTGATAATTACTTAAAAACAGAAATAGCTCCTAAGTTAGCTATTTTGTGTAAGAATTTTTGCATGTCTTTGAGGGGGAAGGGGACCCTCTGGCATAGCTGAGGTGGGGTCAAACGTGATCTATCATAATTATTCAAATTCAAATGTTTATTCAGGTAAAGTACAATTATACATACAAGAGGTGATACAAAAATTGATAGATTTATAGATAGAGCAGCTAGTACATACATTGCCTAAAGCCACTATTACGCAAAGCGTTTCGGGCAGGAAAAACATTAAAGACTAAAACGTAATACTAATTGGTATTAAAGTATAAAATGTGTTGAGAAAAATAACAATAAAAAAGGGGGGAACATGGCAGAAAAACAGCAAAAATACAATTAGGTCGACAAACAGCGTTGTTTAAAAATAACAGACATGGGTTGACATTATGGGGGTAAGGTAGGTTACAGGGAATTTATTAGGTAGTGCTGTTACAACCTTCAATGAAGCTTTTGAGGTCAGGATTGGCATTACAGTTCAGCGTTTTATATATGTATAATACACATGAGAGAATGTGCAGTGACTTAATATCTAACATATTCAGAGATTTGAGTAGGGGTACCGAGTGATGTCTGGGGCCAGAGTTGGATATTGTCCTAATAGCAGCTTTGTGTTGAGTAATTAGAGGACGTAAATGATTTTGGGTAGTAGAACCCCAAGCACAAATACCATAGTTGAGGTATGGACCCGTTCTCGCAAATTCGTATAGTCAATATTGACTTATTAACTACGTGCATAGGTGATATACTAAACATAATAGATACCCTTAAAAAGCTTCATAGAAAACACCGACCTTACCTAACCTTGTTAGTATCTTAAGATAAGCATCTTATTGCTTCGTAATTACAATTATTACTTAACCTACAACATGAGGGAGTAATAGAGAGTCACCAGGGCAGGGCGGGGTACATAATATCTGATCTTAGAAAGAATGCCAACAGTTTTTGAAGCTTTTTTGATATATTTAGAATGTGACCCTTGAAATTCAGCTTGTGGTCAATAAGAACGCCATTATGTAATAATATATCGTTTTGTCGAGGACAGGAAGTCTGTATGTAAATATATTTGGTTGAGGACCACTGTATCTCTAGAGGTCTCCACGAGGACACGTAGCCGGTGGCTTGTCAAAGGTCCCCCCATTTGTACTTAAAATTTTATATATTTTTACGGCTTCGACAAGTAGGCGGTTCCATGGTTTTATGGAAAAAACATCTGTTTTATGTCCTCATTTCTGTGCTAGTCAGTGACAACCCTGGTTTATGGTGGTGTCCAGTGACAACCCTGGTTTATGGTGGTGTCCAGTGACAACCCTGGTTTATGGTGGTGTCCAGTGACAACCCTGGTTTATGGTGGTGTCCAGTGACAACCCTGGTATATGGTAGTGTCCAGTGACAACCCTGGTTTATGGTAGTGTCCAGTGACAACCCTGGTTTATGGTAGTGTCCAGTGACAACCCTGGTTTATGGTAGTGTCCAGTGACAACCCTGGTATATGGTGGTGTCCAGTGACAACCCTGGTTTTTCATAGGAAACCCTTCGGCTCCCAGAGCTATCTGGGCTAATATGGATGTATTAGACTCTGGCATCACTTAAAACGAATGTAGTTCTTAGGCCTTTCAGGGACCATGAGCCAGAACCGGGCCCCCTCAGAGAGGCACAATGGCCTATAGAATCCCCCGTGTGGTTGGAATCATTCTATGAATCAGCGACCGGGTCAGGCACCCAGAAAGTCAGCCGCCCCAAAACAAAGCCTATCTGGTTAAACATTTCTTCCGAAAGCCAAACTGTTGGGCAGAACTCCACAACTTAAAAACGAGCAAACGAGCACGACAACACAACCGTCACCGCACCCACTCTGCGCAGCTCCCTCTTTTCCGGGAGGGGGAAGGGGGACCTCCAGACCCCCTGTGCCGGCTATTCACCCCCAGTTGCCGATGTGAGACTTGGCGGTTTCGCAACTCTGGCTCGTGACATCCAGTGTTGTGCCGTGTGGTGTGGTCCTGTTCCATGGCGGAGTGTGAGCCAGGAGAAGTTTCACCAGTACTCGGGCTGCGTCTATGGTTTTTTTTTTTTTTTTTTTTTTTTTTTTTTTTTTTTTTTTTTTTTTTTTGAGATATATACAAGAGTTGTTACATTCTTGTACAGCCACTAGTACGCGTAGCGTTTCGGGCAAGTCCTTAATCCTATGGTCCCTGGAATACGATCCCTGCCGCGAAGAATCGTTTTTTCATCCAAGTACACATTTTACTGTTGCGTTAAACAGAGGCTACAGTGAAGGAATTGCGCCCAGTAAATCCTCCCCGGCCAGGATACGAACCCATGACATAGCGCTCGCGGAACGCCAGGCGAGTGTCTTACCACTACACCACGGAGACTGTATAAAATTGTATTTTACTGTACTGTATTTCTTTACTGAGACTGTATTTCTCCCTAGGTGCCCTGTAAGTACTATCCTTGGGGGTCTGGGGTGATCTTCCACAAGTCACTTGGGGTCTACCTCCGCTGTGGTCTTTTGCTGCTCAGTGATTGCCCGCTCTTGGGGTCAGCTGGGGTGTTTCTTGCGCCTCTGTTTGCTTCTGGGCAGGAGGTGGTGTTGTCACTGGCAGGGGCGCAAGGCGCTGTGCAGCTGTTGTCACCATAACACAGCGGCTCTCTTCCGCCTGTGACGTTGTCCTCTTGAGGGATTTTTCTTTTATTTTTGTTTGCGGCCTGGTGGGGGTCTGTCTCTTGGTGTTCTTGACCCTTATATGTATATATATTCTTGATGGCCCTCCACTAGGGCCCCGTGAGGGTTCACGTCACAGCGGTCCAGCACTTAGTAGTAAGTTAGTACTTTGAGGGCGCCGGTTAGCAGTACCGGGGCTGGGCGCCCCTTAGCAGTGTCTAAGAGTCCTGGGAACTCCCACTGGGGCTCAGTGGCCCAATGGATGCTTCCTCTGGGGAACACTGTGGCTGCTTGGAACACTGTGGCTGCATGGAACACTGTGGCTGCATGGAACACTGTGGCTGCTTGGAACACTGTGGCTGCTTGGAACACTGAGGCTGCATGGAACACTGTGGCTGCTTGGAACACTGAGGCTGCATGGAACACTGTGGCTGCTTGGAACACTGTGGCTGCTTGGAACACTGTGGCTGCATGGAACACTGTGGCTGCTTGGAACACTGTGGCTGCTTGGAACACTGAGGCTGCATGGAACACTGTGGCTGCTTGGAACACTGAGGCTGCATGGAACACTGTGGCTGCTTGGAACACTGTGGCTGCATGGAACACTGTGGCTGCTTGGAACACTGAGGCTGCATGGAACACTGTGGCTGCTTGGAACACTGTGGCTGCTTGGAACACTGAGGCTGCATGGAACACTGTGGCTGCTTGGAACACTGAGGCTGCATGGAACACTGTGGCTGTATGGAACACTGAGGCTGCTTGGAACACTGTGGCTGCATGGAACACTGTGGCTGCTTGGAACACTGAGGCTGCATGGAACACTGTGGCTGTATGGAACACTGAGGCTGCTTGGAACACTGTGGCTGCATGGAACACTGTGGCTGCTTGGAACCCTGTGGCTGCTTGGAACACTGAGGCTGCATGGAACACTGTGGCTGCTTGGAACACTGTGGCTGCATGGAACACTGTGGCTGCTTGGAACACTGTGGCTGCTTGGAACACTGTGGCTGCTTGGAACACTGAGGCTGCTTGGAACACTGTGGCTGCTTGGAACACTGTGGCTGCTTGGAACACTGTGGCTGCTTGGAACACTGTGGCTGCTTGGAACACTGAGGCTGCTTGGAACACTGTGGCTGCTTGGAACACTGTGGCTGCTTGGAACACTGTGGCTGCTTGGAACACTGATGCTGCTTGGAACACTGTGGCTGCATGGAACACTGTGGCTGCTTGGAACACTGAGGCTGCTTGGAACACTGTGGCTGCTTGGAACACTGTGGCTGCTTGGAACACTGAGGCTGCATGGAACACTGTGGCTGCTTGGAACACTGTGGCTGCTTGGAACACTGTGGCTGCTTGGAACACTGTGGCTGCATGGAACACTGTGGCTGCTTGGAACACTGTGGCTGCTTGGAACACTGTGGCTGCTTGGAACCCTGTGGCTGCTTGGAACACTGTGGCTGCTTGGAACACTGAGGCTGCTTGGAACACTGTGGCTGCTTGGAACACTGTGGCTGCTTGGAACACTGAGGCTGCATGGAACACTGTGGCTGCTTGGAACACTGTGGCTGCTTGGAACACTGTGGCTGCATGGAACACTGTGGCTGCTTGGAACACTGTGGCTGCTTGGAACACTGTGGCTGCTTAGAACATTGTGGCTGCTTGGAACACTGTGGCTGCTTGGAACACTGTGGCTGCTTGGAACACTGTGGCTGCTTGGAACACTGAGGCTGCTTGGAACACTGTGGCTGCTTGGAACACTGTGGCTGCTTGGAACACTGTGGCTGCACGGAACACTGTGGCTGCTTGGAACACTGTGGCTGCATGGAACACTGTGGCTGCTTGGAACACTGTGGCTGCTTGGAACACTGTGGCTGCTTGGAACACTGTGGCTGCTTGGAACACTGTGGCTGCATGGAACACTGAGGCTGCTTGGAACACTGTGGCTGCTTGGAACACTGTGGCTGCTTGGAACACTGTGGCTGCTTGGAACACTGTGGCTGCTTGGAACACTGTGGCTGCTTGGAACACTGTGGCTGCTTGGAACACTGTGGCTGCTTGGAACACTGTGGCTGCTTGGAACACTGTGGCTGCTTGGAGTTCTCTCAGCGCCTTTTTATAAATGTTTAATGAATGGTCTGAGGTCATTCAATAATAGTTAAGATTTATTGTTAAGTAATAACTTAATTAAGAGTACCTGCAGCTGTCTCAGTAATGTTTACCTCAAGTCCGAAGTTGCTTTGCCCAAAACGCTATGGGTATTAGTGGCTTTAGATATTGTATGTACTAGCTCCATCTGTAATATCCAACATTATGTTTGTAACTCATCTTCTATGTATGTTCTTTTATCTGAATAAATATTTGAACTTAAATTTTGAATTTGAAGTATGGCTGTCTCAGTAGTAATGTTTACATGGATCTGGTTATATAGGTAATGTTCATTTTTAGTGTTCTTGTCAATGTAGAACGCGCGGTTGTTCTGATAGTGTTGACCTGCTGTTCAATATTTCCACGTACCACAGCTAACCATCACATATCCTCGGTACACAGCTGGAAACACACACCCTCTAACCAAAGACAGATATTTGAAAATGATACTCAATTTACCTTAGTTTGCCCTATTCATTTTTCTTCTGGCTATTGACCTACAAAATGTATTTCCCATCTTCTTTGGTGTCCCCATTTCCCGCCCTTAGCTGTAGGAATGACATTTGTACTCGTATATTCGTCTCCCTTACACCAGTGTTCCAGCACTACCCTGGAAACAGTCTTCTTGTCGCTTTTCATTTAGTTATTCACGCAATTTGGTAACACTGTTTTTGTTTCGGTCAACAACCTCGCTCTTTGACCAAAGGTTCTCTCCTCCTGCTGATGGTGTATTATATATATATATATATATATATATATATATATATATATATATATATATATATATATATATATATATATATATATATATATATATATATATATATATATATATATATGTCGTACCTAATAGCCAAAACGCACTTCTCAGCCTACTATTCAAGGCCCGATTTGCCTAATAAGCCAAGTTTTCATGAATTAATGTTTTTTCGTCTACCTAACCTACCTAACCTAACCTAACCTAGCTTTTTTTGGCTACCTAACCTAACCTAACCTATCTTTATAGGTTAGGTTAGGTTAGGTAGCCGAAAAAGTTAGGTTAGGTAGGTTAGGTAGTCGAAAAAAACAATTAATTCATGAAACTTGGCTTATTAGGCAAATCGGGCCTTGCATAGTAGGCTGAGAAGTGCGTTCTGGCTACAAGGTACGACATATGTCTATATATATATATATATATATATATATATATATATATATATATATATATATATATATATATATATATATATATATATATGTATATATATATATACATATATATATATATATATATATATATATATATATATATATATATATATATATATATATATATATATATATATATATATTATATATATGTATATATATACATATATATATATATATATATATATATATTATATATATATATATATATATATATATATATATATATATATATATATATATATATATATATTGGTGTATACTGGCAGCAGGTTTTCTTTCAAACATGTTTCATTGAATATGACCGCATATTCTGTATTTATTATTTTCTGGTTTAGGGCTTCTATCCCTCTAACTATTTTCTTAGCATACTTAATTATTTCAATTAAGCCCTGATGCTAAGAAAATAGTTAGAGGGATAGAAGCCCTAAACCAGAAAATAATAAATACAGAATATGCGGTCATATTCAATGAAATATATATATATATATATATATATATATATATATATATATATATATATATTATATATATATATGTCGTACCTAGTAGCCAGAACGCACTTCTCAGCCTACTATGCAAGGCCCAATTTGCCTAATAAGCCAAGTTTTCATGAATTAATTGTTTTTTCGACTACCTAACCTACCTAACCTAACCTAACCTATAAAGATAGGTTAGGTTAAGTTAGGTAGGGTTGGTTAGGTTCGGTCATATATCTACGTTAATGTTAACTCCAATAAAAAAAATTGACCTCATACATAATAAATGGATAGCTTTATCATTTCATAAGAAAAACAAATTGAGAAAATACATTAATTCATGAAAACTTGGCTTATTAGGCAAATCGGGCCTTGCATAGTAGGCTGAGAACTGTGTTCTGGCTACTAGGTACGACATATATATATATATATATATGTCGTACCTAGTAGCCAGAACTCACTTCTCAGCCTACTATTCAAGGCCCGATTTGCCTAATAAGCCAAGTTTTCCTGAATTAATATATTTACTATAATTTTTTTCTTATGAAATGATAAAGCAACCCTTTTCTCTATGTATGAGGTCAATTTTTTTTTATTGGAGTTAAATTAACGTAGATATATGACCGAACCTAACCAACCCTACCTAACCTAACCTAACCTATATTTATAGGTAAGGTTAGGTTAGGTAGCCAAAAAAAGCTAGGTTAGGTTAGGTTAGGTAGGTTAGGTAGACGAAAAAACATTAATTCATGAAACTTGGCTTATTAGGCAAATCGGGCCTTGAATAGTAGGCTGAGAAGTGCGTTCTGGCTATTAGGTACGACATATATATATATATATATATATATATATATATATATATATATATATATTTATATATATATATATGTCGTACCTAGTAGCCAGAACTCACTTCTCAGCCTACTATGCAAGGCCCGATTTGCCTAATAAGCCAAGTTTTCATGAATTAATGTTTTTTCGTCGACCTAACCTACCTAACCTAACCTAACCTAGCTTTTTTTGGCTACCTAACCTAACCTTACCTATATATATAGGTTAGATTAGGTTAGGTAGGGTTGGTTAGGTTCGGTCATATATCTACGTTAATTTTAACTCCAATAAAAAAAATTGACCTCATACATAGTGCAAAGAGTAGCTTTATCATTTCATAAGAAAAAAATTATAGTAAATATATTAATTCAGGAAAACTTGGCTTATTAGGCAAATCGGGCCTTGAATAGTAGGCTGAGAAGTGAGTTCTGGTTACTAGGTACGACATATATATATACATACACACACAATCTGACTGCAGCTTCAATTGTACCTAGGTCCCCCCCCCAAGAATACCTAACTGCTAAATTATCCCTCTCAGTGTATCTAACTGCTCTATTGTCCCTCCCAGAGTACCTAACTGCCCCATCGTCCTTCCCAGAGTACTTAAATGCTCCATTGTCCCATCCAGAGTACCTAGCTGCTTCATTATCCCCTCCCAGAGTACCTAACTCCTCCATTGTCCCCTCCCAAAGTACCTAGCTGCTCCATTGTCCCCTCCCAGAGTACCTAATTGCTCCATTGTCCCACCTAGAGTACCTAACTGCCCCCAATGTCTCTCCCAGAGTACCTAACTGCCCCCATTGTCCCTCCCAGAGTACTTAACTGCCCCCATTCTCCCTCCCAGAATACCTAACTGCCCCCTTATCCCTCTCAGAGTACCTAACTGCCCCCATTGTCCCTCCCAGAGTACCTAACTGCCCCATTGTTCCTCCCAGAGTACCTAATTGCTCCATTGTTTTTTCGAGAGTACCTAACTGTCCCATTGTCCCTCCCAGAGTACCTAACTGCCCCCATTGTCCCTCCCAGAGTACCTAATTGCCCCATTTTCCCTCCCAGAGTACCTAACTGCCCCATTTTCCCTCCCAGAATACGTAACTGCCAAATTGTCCCTCCCAGAGTACCTAACTGCCCCATTGTCCCCTCCCAAAGTACCTAACTGCCCAACTGTCCCACCCAGAGTACCTAACTGCCCAACTGTCCCACCTAGAGTACTTTACTGCCCCATTGTCTCTCCCAGAGTATCTAATTGCCCCCATTGTCCCACCCAGAGTACCTAACTACTCCATTATCTCTCCCAGAGTACCTAACTGCCCCATTGTCCCTTCCAGAGTACCTAACTGACCCATTGTCCCTCCCAGAGTACCTAACTGCCCCATTGTCCCTCCCAGAGTACCTAACTGCCCCATTGTCCCTCCCAGACTACCTAACTGCCCCATTGTCCCCTCCCCAGAGTACCTAACTACTCCATTATCTCTCCCAGAGTACCTAACTGCCCCATTGTCCCTCCCAGAATACCTAACTGCCCCATTGTCCCTCCTAGAGTACCTAACTGCCCCCATTGTCCCTCCCAGAGTACCTAAGTTCCCCATTGTCCCTCCCAGAGTACCTAACTGCCCCCATTGTCCCTCCCAGAGTACCTAACTGCCCCATTGTCACTCCCAGAGTACCTAACTGCCCCCATTGTCACTCCCAGAGTACCTAACTGTTCCATTGTCCCTCCCAGAGTACCTAACTGCCCACATTGTCCCTCCCAGAGTACCTATCTGCTCCATTTTCACTCCCAGAGTACCTAACTGCCCCCATTGTCCCCCAGAGAGTACCTAACTGTCCCAATGTCCCTCCCAGAGTACTTAACTGCTCCATTGTCCTTCCCAGAGTACCTAACTGTCCAATTGTCCCTCCCAGAGTACCTAACTGCCCCATTGTCCCTCCCAGAGTACCTAACTGCCCCATTGTCCCTCCCAGAGTACATCCCTGCCCCCATTGTCCCTCCCAGAGTACCTAACTTCTCCATTGTCCCTCCCAGAGTACCTAACTGCCCCATTGTCCCTCCCAGAGTACCTCCCTGCCCCCATTGTCCCTCCCAGAGTATCTAACTCCCCATTGTCCCTCCCAGAGTACCTAACTGTCCCAATGTCCCTCCCAGAGTACCTAACTGTCCCACTGTCACTCCCAGAGTACCTAACTGTCCCACTGTCCCTCCCAGAGTACCTAACTGCTCCATTGTCCCTCCCAGAGTACCTAACTCTCCATTGTCCCTCCCAGAGTACCTAACTTCTCCATTGTCCCTCCCAGAGTACCTAACTGCCCCATTGTCCCTCCTAGAGTACCTAACTTCTCCATTGTCCCTCCCAGAGTACCTAACTGCCTCCATTGTCCCTCCTAGAGTACCTAACTTCTCCATTGTCCCTCCCAGAGTACCTAACTGCCCCATTGTCCCTCCCAGAGTACCTCCCTGCCCCCATTGTCCCTCCCAGAGTACCTAACTGTCCCAATGTCCCTCCCAGAGTACCTAACTGTCCCACTGTCCCTCCCAGAGTACCTAACTGTTCCACTGTCCCTCCCAGAGTACCTAACTGCTCCATTGTCCCTCCCAGAGTGCCTAACTGCCCCCATTGTCCCTCCCAGAGTACCGAACTGCCCCATTGTCCCTCCCAGAGTACCTAACTTCTCCATTGTCCCTCCCAGAGTACCTAACTTCTCCATTGTCCCTCCCAGAGTACCTAACTTCTCCATTGTCCCTCCCAGAGTACCTAACTTCTCCATTGTCCCTCCCAGAGTACCTAACTGTCCCATTGTCCCTCCCAGAGTACCTAACTGCCGCATTGTCCCCTCCCAGAGTACTTAACTGCCCCCTTGTCCCTCCCAGAGTACCTAACTTCTCCATTGTCCCTCCCAGAGTACCTAACTGCCCTATTGTCCCTCCCAGAGTACCGAACTGCCCCATTGTCCCTCCCAGAGTACCAAACTCCCCATTGTCCCTCCCAGAGTACCTAACTTCTCCATTGTCCCTCCCAGAGTACCTAACTGCCCTATTGTCCCTCCCAGAGTACCAAACTCCCCATTGTCCCTCCCAGAGTACCTAACTTCTCCATTGTCCCTCCCAGAGTACCTAACTTCTCCATTGTCCCTCCCAGAGTACCTAACTTCTCCATTGTCCCTCCCAGAGTACCAAACTCCCCATTGTCCCTCCCAGAGTACCTAACTTCTCCATTGTCCCTCCCAGAGTACTTAACTGCCCCCTTGTCCCTCCCAGAGTACCTAACTTCTCCATTGTCCCTCCCAGAGTACCTAACTGCCCATTGTCCCTCCCAGAGTACCTAACTGCCCCATTGTCCCTCCCAGAGTACCTAACTGCCCCCTTGTCCCTCCCAGAGTACCTAACTTCTCCATTGTCCCTCCCAGAGTACTTAACTGCCCCCTTGTCCCTCCCAGAGTACCTAACTTCTCCATTGTCCCTCCCAGAGTACCTAACTACCCATTGTCCCTCCCAGAGTACCTAACTGCCCCATTGTCCCTCCCAGAGTACCTAACTGTCCCATTGTCCCTCCCAGAGTACCTAACTGCCCCCTTGTCCCTCCCAGAGTACCTAACTGCCCATTGTCCCTCCCAGAGTACCTAACTGCCCCATTGTCCCTCCCAGAGTACCTAACTGTCCCATTGTCCCTCCCAGAGTACCTAACTGCCCCATTGTCCCTCCCAGAGTACTTAACTGCCCCATTGTCCCTACCAAAGTACCTAACTGCCCCATTGCCCCTCCCAGAGTACCTAACTGCCCCATTGTCCCTCCCAGAGTACTTAACTGCCCCCTTGTCCATCCCAGAGTACCTACCTGCCCCTTTGTCCCTCCCAGAGTACTTAAATGCCCCCATTGTCCCTACCAAAGTACCTAACTGCCCCATTGCCCCTCCCAGAGTACCTAACTGCCCCATTGTCCCTCCCAGAGTACTTAACTGCCCCATTGTCCCTTCCAGAGTACCTAATTGCTCCATAGTCCCTCCCAGAGTACCTAACTGCCGCCAGCCCCATCCAGAGACCCAGCAGGCGTACTGGACCCAACGACCAGCCCCTCAACCAGACCCTAACCATCGTTCAATTGCGCTGAACAAGAGGACAAAAACAAGTGAGGCTCGGCCAAACAGGCAATCATATTACTCTAACCGGCAGTTAAGCGGCGGTGATTGGCGTAACGAGTCTCTCACGGTAACTGGTTGTTTGCTCAAGATCTCTATCGCTGGGATGAGTGGCGGTCTTTATTGTACATCTGGCATGTGCGCGTGACCAGTCCTAGCTACTGGGCTTAGCCGCGCTGGCCGGCTGGCTGGGTAGCTGGCCGGCCGGCTGGCTGGGTTGCTGGCCGGACAGTTAGCTGGGTTGCTGGCCGGCCAGTTGGCTGGGTGGCTGGCCGGCCGGCTGGCTGGGTTGCTGGCCGGACAGTTAGCTGGGTTGCTGGCCGGCCAGTTGGCTGGGTGGCTGGCCGGATAGTTAGCTGGGTTGCTGGCCGGCCAGTTGGCTGGGTAGCTGGCCGGCCGGCTGGCTGGGTTGCTGGCCGTACAGTTAGCTGGGTTGCTGGCCGGCCAGTTGGCTGGGCAGCTGGCCGACCAGTTGGCTGGGTGGCTGGCCGGACAGTTGGCTGGGTTGCTGGCCGGACAGTTGGCTTGGTAGCTGGCCGGCCGGCTGGCTGGGTGGCTGGCCGGCCCGTTGGCTGGGTAGCTGGCCGGCCGGCTTGCTGGGTAGCTGGCCGGCCGGCTTGCTGGCTTACTGGCTTAGCTAGGCTTGGCTGAGCAGTTGGATATCTTACCTGTCAATATACTGACGTACGAGGCTGTTAACTCTCTGGGTGGCTTAGACTTGCTGATTGGGTTCCTGTCTTGCTAACTAGCAGGCTGCACGAGTTTGCAGGCGGCGTGATTTAAGTGATGGTGGTGGTGATTTAAGTTTACACAAACTGGACCATCACTTAGCCGTGGTCCCCAGGTCACACACAAAGGCTGACGTGGTCCCCAGGTCACACACAACACAGCTGACGTGGTCCCCAGGTCACACACCACAGCTGACGTGGTCCCCAGGTCACACACAACACAGCTGACGTGGTCCCCAGGTCACACACCTGAGCTGACAAGGTCCCCAGGTCACACAAAACACAGCTGACATGGTCCCCAGGTCACACAAAACAGCTGACGTGGTCCCCAGGTCACACAACACAACAGAGCTGACGTGGTCCCCAGGTCACACACAACAGCTGACGTGGTCCCCAGGTCACACACAACACAGCTGACGTGGTCCCCAGGTCACACACCTGAGCTGACATGGTCCCCAGGTCACACAAAACACAGCTGACGTGGTCCCCAGGTCACACACACCAGAGCTGACGTGATCCCAGGTCACACACAAAGGCTGACGTGGTCCCCAGGTCACACACAACACAGCTGACGTGGTCCCCAGGTCACACACCACAGCTGACGTGGTCCCCAGGTCACACACACACCACAGCTGACGTGGTCCCCAGGTCACACAACAGCTGACGTGGTCCCCAGGTCACACACACAACAGCTGACGTGGTCCCCAGGTCACACACACAACACAGACGACGTGGTCCCCAGGTCACACACAACAGCTGACGTGGTCCCCAGGTCACACAAAACACAGCTGACATGGTCCCCAGGTCACACAAAACAGCTGACGTGGTCCCCAGGTCACACAACACAACAGAGCTGACGTGGTCCCCAGGTCACACACAACAGCTGACGTGGTCCCCAGGTCACACACAACACAGCTGACGTGGTCCCCAGGTCACACACCTGAGCTGACATGGTCCCCAGGTCACACAAACACAGCTGACGTGGTCCCCAGGTCACACACACCAGAGCTGACGTGATCCCAGGTCACACACAAAGGCTGACGTGGTCCCCAGGTCACACACAACACAGCTGACGTGGTCCCCAGGTCACACACCACAGCTGACGTGGTCCCCAGGTCACACACACCACAGCTGACGTGGTCCCCAGGTCACACAACAGCTGACGTGGTCCCCAGGTCACACACACAACAGCTGACGTGGTCCCCAGGTCACACACACAACAGCTGACGTGGTCCCCAGGTCACACACAACACAGCTGACGTGGTCCCCAGGTCACACACACAACAGCTGACGTGGTCCCCAGGTCACACACAACACAGCTGACGTGGTCCCCAGGTCACACAACAGCTGACGTGGTCCCCAGTTCACACAACAGCTGACGTGGTCCCCAGTTCACACAACAGCTGACGTGGTCCCCAGGTCACACACAACAGCTGACGTGGTCCCCAGGTCACACACAACAGCTGACGTGGTCCCCAGGTCACACACAACAGCTGACGTGGTCCCCAGGTCACACACAACACAGCTGACGTGGTCCCCAGGTCACACACAACAGCTGACGTGGTCCCCAGGTCACACATAACACAGCTGACGTGGTCCCCAGGTCACACACACCACAGCTGACGTGGTCCCCAGGTCACACACACCACAGCTGACGTGGTTCCCAGGTCACACTCCCCAGCTGACGTGGTCCCCAGGTCACACTCCCCAGCTGACGTGGTCCCCAGGTCACACACACCACAGCTGACGTGGTCCCAAGATCACACACAACAGCTGACGTGGTCCCCAGGTCACACAACACACCTGACGGGGTCCCCAGGTCACACACATTATCTGACATGGTCCCCAGGTCACACTCCCCAGCTGACGTGGTCCCCAGGTCACACAACACCACAGCTGACGTGGTCCCCAGGTCACACACCAAAGCTGACGTGTCCCCAGGTCACACACACACCACAGCTGACGTGGTCCCCAGGTCACACACAAACCTGCTGACATGGTCCCCAGGTCACACTCACCAGCTGACGTGGTCCACAGGTAACACACACCACAGCTGACGTGATCCCCAGGTCACACTCACCAGCTGACGTGGTCCACAGGTAACACACACCACAGCTGACGTGATCCCCAGGTCACACTCACCAGCTGACGTGGTCCACAGGTACACACACCACAGCTGACGTGATCCCCAGGTCACACACACTACAGCTGACGTGGTCCCCAAGTCACGCACAACAGCTGACGTGGTCCCCAGGTCACACACACTACAGCTGACGTGATCCGCAGGTCACGCACACCACAGCTGACATGGTCCCCAGGTCACACATAACAGCTGACGTGGTTCCCAGGACACACATAACAGCTGACGTGGTTCCCAGGTCACACATAACAGCTGACGTGGTTCCCAGGTCACACAACAGCTGACGTGATTCCCAGCTCACACACACCACAGCTGACATGGTCCCCAGGTCACACAACAGCTAACGTGGTCCCCAGGTCACACATAACAGCTGACGTGGTCCCCAGGTCACACACACTACAGCTGACGTGATCCGCAGGTCACACACACCACAGCTGACATGGTCCCCAGGTCACACATAATAGCTGACGTGGTTCCCAGGTCACACAACAGCTGACGTGGTCCCCAGGTCACACACAACACAGCTGACGTGGTCGCCAGGTCACACAACACAGCTGACATGGTCCCCAGGTCACACGACACAGCTGACGTGGTCCCCAGGTCACACAATGCAGCTGACATGGTCCCCAGGTCACACAACACAGCTGACGTGGTCCCCAGGTCACACAATGCAGCTGACATGGTCCCCAGGTCACACAACAGCTGACGTGGTCCCCAGGTCACACAACAGCTGACGTGGTCCCCAGGTCACACAACAGCTGACGTGGTCCCCAGGTCACACCACCACAGCTGACGTGGTCCCCAGGTCACACAACAGCTGACGTGGTCCCCAGGTCACACACCACAGCTGACGTGGTCCCCAGGTCACACAACAGCTGACGTGGTCCCCAGGTCACACACCACAGCTGACGTGGTCCCCCGGTCACACAACAGCTGAAGTGGTCCCAGGTCACACACAACAGAGCTGACGGGGTCCCAGGTCACACAACAGCTGAAGTGGTCCCCAGGTCACACACAACACAGCTGACGTGGTCCCCAGGTCACACACAACACAGCTGACGTGTTCCCCAGGTCACACACCACAGCTGACGTGGTCCCCAGGTCACACACAACAGCTGACGTGGTCCCCAGGTCACACACAACAGAGCTGACGTGGTCCCCAGGTCACACAACACAGCTGACGTGGTCCCCAGGTCACACACAAAACAGCTGACGTGGTCCCCAGGTCACACAACAGCTGACGTGGTCCCCAGGTCACACAACAGCTGACGTGGTCTCCAGGTCACACAACAGCTGACGTGGTCCCCAGGTCACACAACAGCTGACGTGGTCTCCAGGTCACACAACAGCTGACGTGGTGCTGTAACACCCGTGACCTCCCCCCCCCCCCCTTAGAGTTCACACCCAGGGAAGCCTTCTCCAAGAGGTCAGCCCAGATGACCTCCGGTTTATCTTGTATATTGATTAAAAATTCCTGGGTTAGTCTTAGTCAGCATAGTTTCAAGTATGTAATATTTCATGCAAGGAAATTAGACTCCAGATTCTTATGTGTAAACATCCATGGATCTCCCCCTTTTGGCCCGGTCAGAGGTCAGTCACACACGTAATTAATAACTCCTCTCTTGAAGAGTGTATGGTGAATGTCAAACAAGTTTATTGAAATATTTCTTGAGTGTTTGTACACTTTTGGTGGGTAGCAACAGCAGATCTCCCCGCTCCCCCCTGTGGGGGTTGTATATAGAGGTCCTGTAGGGACTTAGAACAGACAGAGTGCCGGACACCGGGGTCCAGAGAGGGCTGTGAAGAACATCTCAGCCAGGGAGAGACAGAGGTCTTAAGGTAACGTGTGTGATCTCTGAGGTTTTGTTCCATGTCCAAATTACTTAAATTTTTGCCAGTGTTAGAGTAGGATTTATAAGTGGTGATTGACATAATTTTGGTCTCAATAAAACTCATGTTAAATTTCCCGTCTGTGTCAATTGTTGAATCCTCTTAGCCTTTTGGATATAGTGGCTGACAACCATTTTCATAATTAATGACAGTCATAGAAAGTACTCTCCAAGTCAAGCAATGTTTCTTGCCTCGTTGCTTGATATAGTCTCAATGGTCAAAGGCAGATGGTGGCAGCGTATTTCATCCTGTGTTAGCATCTCCTTGTTGGCAGTGTACCTTTTAGTTCCGGTGTAACCATCATATGTCAGCCCATAACAGTGTTACCAAGTGCAACCAATGGGGAAGTGTTACTCAGGATAAGTAGTGTTTGCATTATTAGTTTAGTAACCATTATAGTGGTGACACATTATAGTGGTGGTACAAAAGTGGGGGGTGTTACAGTCCCCAGGTCACACAACACAGCTGACGTGGTCCCCAGGTCACACAACACAGCTGACGTGGTCCCCAGGTCACACAACACAGCTGACATGGTCCCCAGGTCACACAACACAGCTGACGTGGTCCCCAGGTCACACAACACAGCTGACGTGGTCCCCAGGTCACACAACACAGCTGACGTGGTCCCCAGGTCACACAACACAGCTGACATGGTCCCCAGGTCACACAACACAGTTGACGTGGTCCCCAGGTCACACAATACAGTTGACCTGGTCCCCAGGTCACACACAACACAACTGACGTGGTCCCCAGGTCACACACAACAGCTGACGTGGTCCCCAGGTCACACACACAGCTGAAGTGGTCCCCAGGTCACACAACACAGCTGACATGGTCCCCAGGTCACACACAACACAGCTGACGTGGTCCCCAGGTCTCACACACACAGCTGACGTGGTCCCCAGGTCACACAACACAGCTGACGTGGTCCCCAGGTCACACAACACTGCTGACGTGGTCCCCAGGTCACGCAACACAACTGACGTGGTCCCCAGGTCACACAACAATGCTGACGTGGTCCCCAGGTCACACAACACAGCTGACGTGGTCCCCAGGTCACACACAACAGCTGACGTGGTCCCCAGGTCACACAACAGCTGACGTGGTCCCCAGGTCACACAACACAGCTGACATGGTCCCCAGGTCACACAACACAGCTGACGTGGTCCCCAGGTCACACAACACAGCTGACGTGGTCCCCAGGTCACACAACACAGCTGACGTGGTCCCCAGGTCACACACACACACAGCTGACGTGGTCCCCAGGTCACACAACACAGCTGACATGGTCCCCAGGTCACACAACACAGTTGACGTGGTCCCCAGGTCACACAATACAGTTGACCTGGTCCCCAGGTCACACACAACACAACTGACGTGGTCCCCAGGTCACACACAACAGCTGACGTGGTCCCCAGGTCACACACACAGCTGAAGTGGTCCCCAGGTCACACAACTCAGCTGACATGGTCCCCAGGTCACACACAACACAGCTGACGTGGTCCCCAGGTCTCACACACAGCTGACGTGGTCCCCAGGTCACACAACACAGCTGACGTGGTCCCCAGGTCACACAACACAGTCACGCAACAGCTGACGTGGTCCCCAGGTCACACAACAATGCTGACGTGGTCCCCAGGTCACACAACACAACTGACGTGGTCCCCAGGTCACACAACAATGCTGACGTGGTCCCCAGGTCACACAACACAGCTGACGTGGTCCCCAGGTCACACAACAGCTGACCAAGTGTTTAATAACCAGGAAGTATACTTTAGTGAAGGGGCCTGACGGCTGATTGGACAGCGCTTCGTATTCGTAGTCCTGAGGTTCCGGGTTCGATCCCCGGTGGAGGCGGAAACAAATGGGCAGAGTTTCTTTCACCCTGATGCGCCTATTCACCTAGCAGCAAATAGGTACCTAGGAGTTAGACAGCTGCTACGGACTGCTTCCTGGGGGATGTGTAACAAAAAGGAGGCCTGGCCGAGGACCGGGCCGCGGGGACGCTAAAGCCCCGAAATCATCTCAAGATAACCTCAAGATAGCATGGGATATAGACCGGAAGTGCCATGCTGGTGCATGTATACCGAGCAACGATGTATACTCTGTGTCGAAGATGCCAGTTTACAGAAGACTGCTGTAAACCTACGATGGCCAGCCATTTTAGTTATAATTTATATAAATAAAAATGGAAATGTTCGTTTGTTCAAAATCGCTAATCTCTGAAAGTTCTTCACCGATTGCTTCGAAATGTTCACACAACGTTCCATTCATATACGAGCGTGTTTATATATACATACTCTATAGATGCCACACCTGTGACAGGTAAAAACGTTTTTTGGAAAAACAGCGCCATCTGTTGTACGAAAAATCAACACACGCTGTACTAAATATGTTACAATTCCAATTTAATGTTTCCGATTGCATTAATAAATTGAATTTTCATAGATTTCGATTTATTTTCATATGACTTAATTATTTTGCGTGACATTGCATTGGAATTGCGCTGTGTTGTTTACCATACCGCTCATTTCATAAGTATAGTTTTTTTAATTGTTTTTCATTGTGTTTTGTTTAAATGTTCTTCTTATCTTTCAGTGATGGGAACATCAGATCATTTAATTTGATGTTCCCATTTTTCTGATGGGAACATCAGATCATTTGGGAATGTACTGGACGAGGGAGTGGGGAATGTTGGGAGGACGAGGGGACGAGGGAGTGGGGAATGTTGGGAGGACGAGGGGACGAGGGAGTGGGGAATGTTGGGAGGACGAGGGGACGAGGGAGTGGGGAATGTTGGGAGGACAAGGGGACGAGGGAGTGGGGAATGTTGGGGAGGACGAGGGGACGAGGGAGTGGGGAATGTTTGGGGAGGGACGAGGGGATGTTGGGGGGGACGGGGGGAGGGTTGCTGTGCCTCACAATGCTATGTATTGTGAGCCACAGCAACGCGTGGCCGGGTGCAGCTAGGAAAAAAAACTGTACAGTAATAGTACAAATTTTATACATATTTGTATAGACAGCATGAGAAAAAAATTAACAACTAGACCTTTCCTAAGTCTATAACAACATATACGCACTGCTTTAGGCCTAGGATTGTGTAGGATTGTTCATTTAGGAATAAAATAGGTTGTAGGCTGTGTCAGTTTTGCTGCACACTTTTGTTTTATTATGTGAAATGTTGACTTTTTTGGGGTGGTAGTACTGTAGAAATGTTGAGAACATGAGATGAATAATGTTGTATAAACTGGCCTTTGTTGTTATACATTAGTCCTCAACGCCACGTGGGTCTTAATTGGTGGCTCTGTTATCTTAGGAGAATTACGGGCTCACCATAGCCCGTGCTGCTCTGAACTTAGGTTTCAAGCAGCTTAATCTAGAACAACAACAACTTAGGAGTAAGTAATAGTCTTTTGTTATCACTTGTTATCAGAAAAAAACAATATATCACATTCACTTGTCACACCAATCATCAGGAAGAATTAGTCATGACATTAATGATATCAAAACAATTATAAACAATCAAATTACATTATTATGACGTCACTAGACTGTCAAACCAATTAGATGGCGGCTCAACTCTCGAATTATGACGTCACTCCAACATCACACCAATCAAAAGGTGTCTTACCGCGCGCATAGTGACGTCACTCAACTGTCAACCCAATCAGGAAGCATCTTAGTTCGAGACCAACGACGTCACTCAACTGTCACACCAATCAGGAGGCGGTTGAGCGCGTGACTCATTGGTTGGTCCCACCATTGAGCCAATTACCAACAAGGATCTGCTGCAGGATGCGTCATTTAACAATCAAACTGACCAATCGCTGGTCACTTTGTAGGGAGTTCCCAGCTTAACTACTCTTGTGTTATTAATATGTTTACCCTTGTTATACTCCACCACTCCCCCCCTCACTCCACCACCCCCCCACTCACTCCACCACTCCCCCCCCCCCTCACTCCACCACTCCCCCCTCACTCCACCTCTCCCCCCCCTCACTCCTCCACTCCCCCCCCTCACTCCACCACTCCCCCCCTCACTCCACCACTCCCCCCCTCACTCCACCACTCCCCCCCCCCCTCACTCCACCACTCCCCCCCCCTCACTCCACTCTCCCCCCCCTCACTCCTCCACTCCCCCCCCTCACTCCACCACTCCCCCACTCACTCCACCACTCCCCCCCCCTCACTCCACCACTCCCCCCCTCACTCCACCACTCCCCCCCTCACTCCACCACTCCCCCCCCTCACTCCACCACTCACTCCACCACTCCCCCCCTCACACTCCCACCCTCACTCCACCACTCCCCCCCTCACTCCACCACTCCCCCCCTCACTCCACCACTCCCTCCCTCACTCCACCCCCCCCCCTCACTCCTCCACTCCCCCCTCACTCCACCACTCCCCCCCCTCACTCCACCACTCCCCCCCCCCTCACTCCTCCACTCCCCCCCCCTCACTCCACCACTCACCCCCCCTCACTCCTCCACTCCCCCCCCCTCACTCCACCACTCCCCCCCCTCACTCCACCACTCCCCCCCCCTCACTCCTCCACTCCCCCCTCACTCCACCACTCCCCCCTCACTCCACCACTCCCCCCCCTCACTCCACCACTCCCCCCCCCTCACTCCTCCACTCCCCCCTCACTCCACCACTCCCCCCTCACTCCACCACTCCCCCCCCTCACTCCTCCACTCCCCCCTCACTCCACCACCCCCCCTCCCCCCTCACTCCACCACTCCCCCCCTCACTCCACCACTCCCCCCTCACTCCACCACTCCCCCCTCACTCCACCTCTCCCCCCTCACTCCTCCACTCCCCCCTCACTCCTCCACTCCCCCTTCCCTCCTCCACTCCCCCTCACTCCTCCTCTCCAATCCCCTCACTCCCCCCTCACTCCTCTCCCCCCTCACTCCTCCACTCCCCCCCTCACTCCTCCACTCCCCCTTCCCTCCTCCACTCCCCCTCACTCCTCCTCTCCCCTCCCCTCACTCCTCCACTCCCCCCTCACTCCTCTGCCCCCTCACTCCTCCACTCCCCCCCCCCCCTCACTCCTCCACTCCCCCCCTCACTCCACCACTCCCCCCCTCACTCCACCACTCCCCCCCCTCACTCCTCCACTCCCCCCTCACTCCACCACTCCCCCCTCACTCCACCACTCCCCCCTCACTCCTCCACTCCCCCCTCACTCCTCCACTCCCCCTCACTCCACCACTCCCCCCTCACTCCACCACTCCCCCCTCACTCCACCACTCCCCCTCACTCCTCTCCCCCTCACTCCTCCACTCCCCCTCACTCCACCACTCCCCCCCTCACTCCACCACTCCCCCCTCACTCCGCCACTCCCCCTCACTCCTCTCCCCCCCTCACTCCTCCACTCCCCCCCCTCCCTCACTCCACCACTCCCCCCCTCACTCCTCCACTCCCCCCCTCACTCCCCTCCCCCTCACTCCTCCACTCCCCCCCTCACTCCTCCACTCCCCCCCTCACCTCCTCCACTCCCCCCCTCACTCCCCCTCCTCCACCACTCCCCCCCCTCATTCCTCCACTCCCCCCTCACTCCACCACTCCCCCCCTCACTCCACCACTCCCCCCCTCACTCCACGACTCCCCCCTCACTCCTCCACTCCCCCCTCACTCCTCTCCCCCTCACTCCTCCACTCCCCCCCTCACTCCTCCACTCCCCCCTCACTCCACCACTCCCCCCCTCCCCCCTCACTCCACCACTCCCCCCCCTCATTCCTCCACTCCCCCCTCACTCCTCCACTCCCCCCTCACTCCTTCACTCCCCCCATCACTCCTCCACTCCCCCCTCAATCCACCACTCCCCCCTCACTCCTCCACTCCCCCCCTCACTCCACCACTCCCCCCCTCACTCCTCCACTCCCCCCCATCACTCCTCCACTACCCCCTCAATCCACCACTCCCCCCTCACTCCTCTACTCCCCCCTCACTCCTCCACTCCCCCCCCATCACTCCTCCACTCCCCCCTCAATCCACCACTCCCCCTCACTCCTCTGCTCCCCCCCTCACTCCTCCACTCCCCCCCTCACTCCACCACTCCCCCCTCACTCCTCCACTCCCCCCCTCACTCCACCACTCCCCCCTCAATCCTCCACTCCCCCCTCTCACTCCTCCACTCCCCCCTCACTCCTCCACTCCCCCCCCCTCATTCCTCCACTCTCCCCCTCACTCCTTCACTCCCCCCTCACTCCTCCACTCCCTCACTCCACCACTCCCCCCTCACTCCTCCACTCCCCCCCTCATTCCTCCACTCTCCCCTCACTCCTTCACTCCCCCCCTCACTCCTCCACTCCCTCACTCCACCACTCCCCCCTCACTCCTCCACTCCCCCCTCACTCCACCTCTCCCCCCTCACTCCCCCCCTCACTCCTCCCACTCCCCCCCCCCTCCTCCACTTCCTCCTCACTCCCCCCCTCACTCCACCACTCCCCCCCTCACTCCACCACTCCCCCCTCACTCCACCACTCCCCCCCACTCACTCCACTCCACCCCCCCTCACTCCACCACTCCCCCCCCTCACTCCACCACTCCTCCTCCCCCCTCACTCCTCCACTCCCCCCTCACTCCTCCACTCCCCCCTCACTCCACCACTCCCCCCTCACTCCACCACTCCCCCCTCACTCCACCACTCCCCCCCTCACTCCTCCACTCCCCCCTCACTCCTCCACTCCCCCCCTCACTCCTCCACTCCCCCCTCACTCCACC
>NW_025573198.1:0-14338 GCF_020424385.1 Procambarus clarkii
CCCTCGTCCTCCCCACCATTACCCTCTCCTCTGTTCCCTCGTCTTCCCCACCATCCCCCCTGTCGTCCTCCCCACCATTCTAAACTACCTCATCCCATGCATTCCATGATGGTCTGATGCTTCCAACTGAAAATTGGGAACATCAAAAGATCTGACTTTCCCAATTTTCTGATGGGAACATCAAATGATCTGATATTCCCATCACTGAAAAATAAAAACAGATAAAAAAAATGATATGAAAAAATAGAAAATAAAATATACTCATGAAATGAACAGAATGGTTAACAACGCAGCTCAATTGCAATGCAATGTCACAATAACATTTAAATATACTTTAAGATATAATCTAGAAGAAAATAAGGATATTGAAACGGTTCATGAACTCTATTTCAATAAAGGACACTATGGGGAACTTTGAAAAATAGTTATTGAGTATAATTAGACAGACTTGTTGCTAGGCAGAGGAGTAATGAGATATATGGCAAATTTTGCAAAATATACAATGAAGGTACACAAACATTCATACCCAAACAAAGCAAAATGCTAGGTAAGAACAAAGCATTTGGCCCGTAGGAGAAAGGAGATACCCACAAGACTAGAATACAAGTCATTAACAAGCATGCAAGTATAATACATAATACATGCAGACATATATATAATCCAAAAAAATGTCAAATTTACGTACTTATTATTACATTACAAATATCCAAGGTTTTGAAGACACGTTTCCTCTTGCGCCCAACGAGTGAGTACTGAGACCAGACCCCATAGGTCCCTATCCTCCTCATCATTCGTCTCACTGTGTCTCCACAGCTTGCACCGCCCATTTGAGACAGCGTCTGGACCTGTTAAAATAATGCATAAGCTGTAAGGTAATAGAGAATAATATATATCTTTCAATCTCAACATTAGATTTTCTAATTTCCAACTGTATTAAATAAATAGCATTAAAATATTTTCCTTCTTAACTATTACAAAAATCAACGAATTTGAGTAACTTTTGCTTTTGTTTTATTTGTACCTTAAACATAACACTGAACAATCAATTATGTGCCACCCCACCTTCCTTCATCTGCAAAAAAACTAATCAAAAGACATATGTACAAGGCTAAAAAAATTCAGCAACACTTACCATACTCTTTTTATATTCACTGTTAACTTTTAGCTCATGTGACAGACTTTCCACCTGCTCAACAGTTTCAAGTGGGGATGGAAGAATGTCTTCCAGGATTGGTATATCTCCATGTGTTTTTGACATATGGGTTTCCGTCATTTTGACAATATTCAGGAATTTTGCAAAAATAATGGCATTTACTATTTTTAAAAGATTATTAGCAAATTTACAGAAATGGTGCATTCGGAAGACAAAACCGTGGTAGACATGGTTGGAACAAGTTAGGTGAGAGGGTGGTGGAGGCCAAAACCATAATCATAATCATCTGTATCAAACCTTATTACAGGTAAAACCAGTAGGCAGTCTACTGTATTTTATCAAACCGTTATTAGTATAATAGATCTCGTAATAATTTTGCAAAAATAATGGCATTTACTATTTTTAAAAGATTATTAGCAAATTTACAGAAATGGTGCATTCGGAAGACAAAACCAATTTTTCACTTTTGACAATTGAGCACCTGCTACATCCAGATTCTAGGGAGGAAAGGAAGGACGATCTTACTGGATCCCATAGCCTCTCCGAGGCACAAACCAGGCTTTTACATAACCCCCCCCCCCTGCACCCGAGCTTTTTAAAATAGTAAATGCCATTATTTTTGCAAAATTATTACGAGATCTATTATACTAATAACGGTAAATAAATAATAAATAGTAAATAAATCAAAATCAGTTACATTATTTTATCTTATTCATAGCCTAAATGTTCTCGAAGATTACTAAAAAGAAATTGAATTAGACTACAGCAAATTGGCAAACTTTACCTTGTATCTGTTTCCACAAAGTTTGTTTGGGGCGTTCTTCAACATATCAGCAATACTTGTCTCAACATCTCTTTCAGTTGCATTAGTGTGGGTGTTGATACAGGCTTCTGGAAATTTATAAGAATTAATTAATATATATAATTATAATTCACTTTGCTATTCCCCATTCCACAGTCCTCTCGTCCTTCCCACTTCCCTGTCCCCACATCATCCCCACTATTCCCACTTCCCTGTCCCATCGTCCTCCTTACCATTTTCCCCTCCCCTGTCCTTCTTCCTCCCCCACCATCTCCCATTCACCTGTCCCTTTGTCCTCCCCAGCATTCCCCTGTCCCCACCATCCCCAACTCCCCAGTCCCCTCGTCCTCCCCACCATTACCCTCTCCTCTGTCCCCTCGTCTTCCCCACCATACCCCCCTCTCGTCCTCCCCACCATTCCAAACTACCTCATCCGATGCATTCTATAATGGTCTGATGCTTCCATCAGAAAATTGGGAACATCAAATGATCTGATATTCCCATCACTGAAAAATAAGAACAGCTAAAAAAATGAAATGAAAAAAATAAAAAAATAAACTATACTCATGAAATGAACAGTATGGTAAACAACACAGCTCAATTTCAATGCAATGTCGCACAAAATTATTAAATCGAAATGAAAATAAATTGAAATCTATGAAAATTCAAATTATCAATACAATCGGAAATATTGAAATAATATCGCAACATAATATAGTGTGGGTTGCTCTTACGTGCAACAGACGGTGCTGTTTTTCAAAAAAGGCATGGTTTTACCTGTCACAAGTGTGGCATCTATACTTATACTCACGAAATGAACGGTATGGTAAACAACATAGCTCAATTGCAATGCAATGTCACAATAACATTTAATAACAATAATAACAATAACATTTAAATATACTTTAAGATATAATCTAGAAGAAAATAAGAACATTGAAACGGTTCATGAACTCGATTTCAATAAAGGACACTATGGGGAACTTTGAAAAACAGTTAATGAGTATAATTAGACAGACTTGTTGCTAGGCAGAGGAGTAAATAATGAGATATATGGCAAATTTTGCAAAATATACGGCACACAAACATTCATACCCAAACAAAGCAAAATGCTAGGTAAGAACAAAGCAGTTGGCCCGTAGGGGAAAGGAGATACCCACAAGACTGGAATACAAGTCATTAACAAGCACACAAGTACTACACTACACAACAACCGCACTACTACCAGAACTGGACGAATCACTACCAAAACAACACATTGCACATCACTACCAAAACAACACAACACAACACAAGCATTGGCAAAGAATTATAGACCAGTTGCACTAACATCCCACATAATAAAATTATTTGAGAGTGATCAGGAGTCAGATTACTAGTTTTATAGAGACCAATGACCTCCACAATCCAGGCCAACAAGGATTTAGAGCAGTTTCTATGATCGAGCCACTGAGATCTATAAAGAATTCTGATCAAGAAAGAGATCTAGGGGTGGTTTTAGATAGAAAACTATAACCTGAGGATCATATTAAGAACATTCTGTGAGGGGCCTATGCTACACTTTTTAACTTTAGAATTGCTTTTAAATACATAGGTCAAAAAGTTTTAAAAGTTTTAAAAGTTTTTTAAACCTCTCGTGTATCATGAGTGTGTTAAAGCATCAGATGGTGCATTCAGATGATGAATATTACCTAGTTCCTTCATCTGGGAAGAATGAACACATATTGGTGCATTCGGATGATAAAAACTAACTACTGTAGTTTAATTGATCAACAGACTGTATATCATATGCAGACTGTATGTGGATCTGCGGGCCACTCCAAACAACAGCCTGGTGGACCAAGCTCCACCAGGGCTAAAGCACAAAGTGATATAGATGTGATAGAGAAACTAGGTCAAATGGAGGAGTAGGTCTGTATATTAAACAGCACCTGACGTGCACAGAGCTACTAAACTCAATGTGGTGGTAGAGTGGTGGGGGGGGGGGGAAACATTGCAGAAAAAAACAACAATACAATTTGGTCAACAAAACAGCATTGTTTAAAATAGAAGACATGGGTTGTCATTTTGGGGGTAAGGTAGGTTACATTGAGTTAATTAGTTAGTACTTAGTTTTTATCTTAAACTGGTTGGGAGAGGTACAGTGTTGCTGTGCTGGTGAAAGAACACCTAAAGGTAAATTAAATAATGATTGCGAATCCACAAGAAGTTGACATAATATCGCTAGAGATCTGCAATCAGGATGATAAACTTTCCTTAAAGAATTTGACAAACACTTGCTGATAGGACATGAAGTAAATGAAATGTATGTCAAGTTTTGTGAAATATATGATAAAAGCACAACAAAATTTGTACCAAAGGAGAGATGCAGAACTAGGAAAAGGGGTTTGTTCAACAGAAATTGCGAGAGGGCCTGAGACCCAAACACACACAAATGGAATCAATATATAGCAAGAGGCCAAACCCCCAAACATACAAGCGATGCAAAGATGCGAGAAACAGCAGCAGCATTAAGGAGAGGGACTTAAGGACCATAAATAAAGTGTGAAAATAAACTCGAGTAAATTTTTTTAACTACTCTCGACAGTGAAGAAAAACAAATATTCAGACGATTTGTGTTAGAATCATTAATCTTACACTTTCGGTCATATTCAACAACACAAATACATACACACACATTCCTGTTGCTGTAGCAAGTGAAGAATTACACACACAGATCAGAATAACGTGATGCATCAAATGAACAAATCCACAAGGGCCGTGACGAGGATTCGAACCTGCGTCCGGGAGCATTCCAGACACTGCCTTAATCGACTGAGCTACAACAGGGTAAAAGGGTTGAAACCGAAGTTCTACTGAACTTACTGGATCCCATAGCCTCTCCGAGGCACAAACCAGGCTTTTACACAACCCCCCCCCCCCCCTGCACCCGAGCTATGTCAACAGGCCGTTCTCCCTCTTCGCCCTTCCGAATGCACCATATCAGTAAATTTTTTAATAATCTTTTAAAAATAGTAAATGCCACTATTTTTGCAAAATTATTACGAGATCTATTATTCTATAGAATAATGCATATAAATGCATATATGCATATAAATTCAAAACATAAATACAAAACAAGTAAATGTAAATAATTTTACCTTGCACCTAGATCCACCAAGCCTGTATGGCGCGCGTTTCAGTACTTCGGAAATCTAGAACTATCTTGAATCTCTAATCTGCAATGAAACAATACATATTATTGCACTTACCAAAACATGGATGAATGTAGAAAATACAGAACTATTAGCTGAATATCAAATAAATGGATTTAATCTATTTCACACAGATAGATATATTACACCGTGTATATTAGGTAATACCTAACATACACGCCTCCACACACACTACATTTGAAATGTAGTCTCAAAAAGACTACATTTCAACAGCAAAGATTACTCCATAAAAAAATAATTAAATTATTGACCAACATGAGAGAGGGTTAGCCAACATGAGGGTTGTGTTGATTGCCTGAAAATATTTAAATTGTGTAATGTATTGAATGGCATTTTTCAAGTTACAACATTTTTTAAATTACTGAACTAGGTTCTAGGCTTTGCTAGGCTTAATTCAATTATTACAGATAAGCCTAACCTAGCCTAGAACCCAGTGGGTTTTCTTCCTATTGGGGAGTGTTGTACATGCCTCGCCTCCACATACACACTAGCACAGCCAGGCCTCGCCTCCACATACACACTAGCACAGCCAGGCCTCGCCTCCACATACACCAGCACTGCCAGGCCTCGCCTCCACATTCACACTAGCACAGCCAGGCCTCGCCTCCACATACACACTAGCACAGCCAGGCCTCGCCTCCACATACACCAGCACTGCCAGGCCTCGCCTCCACATACACCAGCACTGCCAGGCCTCGCCTCCACATACTCACCAGCACAGCCAGGCCTCGCCTCCACATACACCAGCACTGCCAGGCCTCGCCTCGCCTCCACATACACCAGCACTGCCAGGCCTCGCCTCCACATTTAAACCAACCAAGCCCACAAATACGTTAACATGGACCAGCATTACACCGTCTAACATACTCTGTCAGATGTAACAACTAAATTTGTGAATTCAAGACCAAATCTATTGTATAACACAGTGTTAGTACGAGAAAAACATTACTTACATTCGAAGCCGTGTTTTAAAATGGCGGCGGTCTTGTACTGACGCTCCAAACTGTGTGTTCGTTTGCGTATGATGAACGTGTGACAATTTACTACAACAATTATTTAATTATTCTTATTCTTTATTTTAATATTTTTAGGGTACATGAAATTTCAAACTTATTTGCACACAATAATATAATTGCATTGTCATAACCTTTATATATTACGGAAAATACGATGACATGAACGAAGTCAAAGTGAAGTTGAAGTCAAAGTCATTCGCCGAACGTATTAGTCATTTTTTTTCTCCCAAACGATAGGGGTAACAAATCCACAGAGAATATAAGTGTACAGTAAAGTCAATTTTATTCAGGAAAGTACATACATAGTTGATTTACAAACATAATGTTGGATTTATAGATAGAGCTAGTGCATACAATACCTAAAGCCACTATAGTAGGCCTATAGCATTTCAGGCAACCGGGCAGTATATATGGACCCCTTACTCAAATCTCTGAATATGTTAGATATTAAGTCCCTGCACATACTCTCATGTGTATTTTATATATATAAAACGCTGCACTGTAATGTCAATCCTGACCTTAAAAGCTTCCTAGAAGGTTGTAACAGATCCCATGAGCACCACACCAGAAACAAATACCTATTTGATATTCCAAGAGTACGACTTAGTCAAACTAGAAATGCTTTACAAATCAAGAGACCTCGAATGTGGAATGACCTTCCCAATTATGTTAAAAACTGTACCTCTCCCAACCAGTTTAAGATAAATAAAGATAAATTTATAAGTTAAGAAAAATTCCACAAATCAACAACCCTGTTACTGACCCTGTATTTACCCAAGTCTTTCCTAAATCTAAACTTATCCAATTTATACCCATTGTTTCGTGTTCTATCTTGTGTTGACAATTTTAATACCCTATTAATATCCCCTTTGTTATATCTATTCAGGAAATTGTGGTTGATCTCGAACCCATTGATAATGTGACGACTTATACAGAATTTTGTAACTATATCATCAAGATTGTAACCAGCTTAGCTAAATGTAGTGTGGGGTTCAGTCCCTAAGCCCATATATGTGCCTCTCTAACCATTTAGGTTACAGGGCAAAAACATAAAAACAAAGGTAACTGCAGAAGGCCTATTGGCCCATACCAGGCAGCTCCTATCTATAACAGATAAACACTAAGTACTACCTAATTAACTCAATGTAACCTACCAACCTAACCCCCAAAATGTCAATCCATATCTTTTATTTTAAACAATGCTGTTTTGTTGACCAAATTGTATTTTTACTCTTTTTCTGTCATGTTTCTCCCACCCCTGTTTTTTCCCTTTTTTCTTATTTTTTCTCAACATAATTCATACTTTAATTATGCGGATCAGGACATCACCTGATCAAACACATCAAACATCGTTTGACCACCATCAAACACACACATTTCGTGTGTGTTTGACGCTCACTGATATGTACCAGCGTTGTTTTATATATGGTGCTATTCTATCTTACGCTTTGTTGCTCTTTTTTACCTACGGGCTCATAGAACATTCTATTGCGAAAACATTGGCACAAAAATGAATGACGTACATACAATAATAATGTCAGGACAGTGATATAATTATAAACTTTCAAAGCACTGTATCGCCCATGTGTCGTCTTGTCACCAATACTGGGTAACAGTTCCGCCACTTCCCACACTCTTGCGGGTGGGCAGCGACCATTATTCTACGATTATATTCATATCACCGTGTTGGGAATTTCATTGCGAGTACATTGATACCAAAATTAACGCTGTAGGACAAGTGTGGAAGTGATAACAATCCCAAGAGTAAAAACATTTTGTTGCTCTTGGGCACTCACGGCGAGTCATCTACGTAGGTATTTATTGGGTGCTGGTATTCATATAACTTTTGGTGACCGTTTTTGCTGATTTTCTTCTAGAGAATGTTATTGCGAACACGTTGGTACCAAAATGAAATACATAGCTCGAGAACTAAGGTCAGGAGAGTAAAAAGAGTATACACATTTTTGTTTTGACGCTTAATTAAGGTTATTGTGAGTACTCATCGCCTGCCTAGAAACTGGAACTAGTAATTCCATCTATCATACATATCATACAAGAGGAGCCACACATCTATGGATCATCCAATAAAATCAGCAGACTTCTAGATGTTACTACTGCTCGGCTTAGACTCGGTTACAAGTATCTCTGGGAATTCTCATTATCTGCTGATGTAGACCTGACCAAATGTAAACTGTGTCAACAAAATTATTCGCACACCCTCCGTCACTATGTGATGGAGTGCGAAAAGATACATGAATTTAGAGACAATTCTATAACCAATGTTCCAGCGATGTGTCAATATTTCATTCAAAATGATCTGCTACCAGAAATTTTAGCCAAATATCCCCAGTTTGCTAACTGTAGATAACAACTAAGTGATTGTAACCTATCCACCGCTGCCCACTGGATGGGGGACGGTGTGCAGGACAAACATATAAATTTTGATACTAGCTCTCCACATATGTCAGTTGCTTAATTTAGAACCTGTACTTGAGGTCGATCTCGAACCCATTGTTGATGTGATGACTTATATTGAATTTTGTAACTAGCTCATCAAGATTGTAACTTGCTTAGCTAAATGAATTGTGGGGTTCAGTCCCTGAGCCCATTATGTGCCTCTGTAACCCTTTCCACAACCGCCCACAAGATGGGTATGGGGTGCATAATGGGGTGGGGTGTCTTGGCCAAACGTGCCACATCAAAACCACAAGTTGACATTGAATGTGAATTAACAATGAGACAAGTAAGATTTATACTAATACATTTATACTAACTCTGTTGAGCGTTGACCATTTATACATCAAATCTGTTGATGTGAGCACTTTAGTTTAGTCTGCCGTTTAAAGAAAAAAAGAGCATATCAATGGTATATCACAGAAAAACGAATTTATCATAAACTCATGTATTTGTCTTATCATATTGAACTGCATTCATATTTTTAATATATAACAATATGAATATACAAATTTCTGTAAATCCCCTACCTTGTTGGAATCTGTGGAAATGAATGAGCAAATGTGCTGGCTGAAGGCGCTGAAGGAAACCACATTGGTTTCATTTTGGATACAAATGTCCATGGAAATTCAAAATGGAAACTAATTATATAGTTGAACCTGCAGAGACGAGTTTAAGAATCTGTGTTGAGAGTGATGGACACAGCCTTCACAATTATACTTCAGAGAATGTAAACATCTAAGAGTCATTAGAAATATGTGTAGAATAATAAACCCTACATTGTTTGAGTTAGGGAAAACACCATTTGTGATATATAGATACTATAGCTGTTCCTAAAGATTCACCCTTTTTTGCACCAGCAAGATAACATATAAGATTTTAAGAGTTGACGAATGTTAATATTCTTGTTTGATAAACTGTGAACTTGAGACATAGTTAATAAGAACATATTAACACAACAAAATGTTTTCAGAATCCTTAACACCACTTTCCAACAACTTATATAATTTATATAAATTATTTTAGAGAATAATACATAAATTATATATTTAAACATGATATAGTGTTTAGTGGAATGTATAAGGAGTCAAATTGTGTTAAAAAGAGCAATTTTTAGAAAATTTGGAAAAATACTTTTTTCTGTTCAAATTATAACTAAATGGATTATAAAGGTTTCACTCAGCCAATATATATCATTCACAATTTATTAATGAATTTTACAAAAAAACACCATAAATTTTATATTTAAACATGTAAAAACTATTTGTTTTACATTTGGAAGAAAATAATTGTAGAAAAACAATTTATAATTAAACCTTTGTGTTTGGATTTTTTGAGTAAAAGTTTCTCAAAGGCTTTCCTGCACCATTCTCAATGCAAATCATTCCCACACCTATGGCAAGAGATAGGCGAACGTTGTGTAGATGATTTGTGTTTGCTGGGGTGTCGGTGACTGGAACAGAGTGGCCGGCACAACGCGCCACAAACTCCTTGTACAGCGAGCTCCTGCAGAAGGTCATCGCCACTCACGTAGGGGAAAGCTTTTCCAGCCCTATCAAATCCTGGACATCCGCTTGAAGCACATCGACGACAGCAACTTCCACAATCGCCCAGTCCACATCCCCTGAGAAGTCAAGGCACGCCGTGTCCACCCGCCGTACGCGGGACACACCACCAACCACCATACCACCAGCCGGGCCCTCCGGCCAGCGGGCGCACCACACCACAATCCACACCCGCCTCCACTCAGCACCAGGCGACAACTGGCAGGTCAAACGAGCACGTCCTGGCCCTCTGGCGGCCAGTGAGCGAATCCCAGGTAGTGTGGGAATATCAATTGTTAATTTGTGCATCAGAACATTGTTAAGTGTTAAGTGCTAAGTCCTACACTGGACTTAGCACTCCACCCTGGGATGTACCCAACTCAAATGGTGCACAAAGTTTATTTTTGTCCCCCTTGAAAAGGACTGAGGCGGTTCTTTTACTCAGGTAAGCCCTGAGCTATATCAACAGTCTTCCCTTAACTCCAAAAGAGGCTAGCTGTTCTAGGATTATTTCTCTGTTTGCTGTATCAAAAGCAGTTTGGAGATCAATAAATGCCGCCAGAGAGTTTGGTCCCTCTCTGATAAAATACTCAGCAAAGCAAGTTTGTGTGCTTCTTCCAGGAAGGAAACTATACAGGTTAGGGGCAAGGTGGGGCTTGATTTGAAACATTAGTCTGTCGAGAATAATTCTCTCAAGAACTTTACACATGCACGATGTCATTGAAATGGGTCTAAATTGTTATGAATTAGGCTTGGGTATGGGTATTATGAGTCCCTGTGTCCAACGGTCAGGTAAAACACCCTGCCTTAGACTTAGATTAAATAATTCTAGCAAAGGGCTATTTGGCAGCTCAGCCAGTACTCTCATGGTTTTGTATGTGATGCCATCCTCTCCAGGAGAGGTAGCCTTACCTTTCTTGAGTGCATTTTTAATTTCAAAGGGGGTTATTCCATAGTGATCATCAGGCCCTATTTCACTACAGGCAATTTCAATATTGAAGTTACAATTTATTTTGGTACTAGCCAGATAGTTTTGCACATCTAGGGGCAGGCTGCTTATACTAGCAGTGCTTGCATATTGCTGAAGCAGCATGTCGGCATAGTCTACAGGTGAATGGTGATCAAGTTGACGACTGCTAGGACGAGAAATCTTTTTAATTTTATTCCACATTTAGGATAAATATGTTGCATGATTGATGACTTGCAGAAACTGTTCCCAGTGCTGGTTATACACCTGTAGAACAGATCCACAAGGGCCGTGACGAGGATTCGAACCTGCGTCCGGGAGCATCCCAGACACTGCCTTCATTTGTTCATTTGATGCATCACGTTAGTGTGATCTGTGTGTGTGTATACACCTGTTCCTTTAGCTCTCTAAACTCTCGGCTGGCTTTAAGAAATATGTTGAGGGTGTCAGCTGTTTTATGTGTTTTATACTGCTCAGCTAGGAATAGAACTCTGTCATGCAGGGGCTTAAGGCGTGAGTCAGTGAACCACCTCTGTCCCTTCCTCACTGGTTTGGGTCTTGTGGATTTTACAACATTGTCATAAAAAGCGGTTACTTCAGTGACCAGGTCCTCATATAATACATTGACGGTAGTAAAGCAGTAAGTGTTATACCATTCAGAAATGCGGAATTTGAAGAGCATGTGTAAATTTTCAGGGATATTAATTATTTCTTTTTCAAAGCTTAGGGGTTTGACATTATTGATAGTGTATGAACTGAATATGGCAAAGTGATCACTAACTAATTCATGTGTGAGGGAATCTAGATTCCCTCAGCTAGTTTTCCTAGTTTCTAGATTAGGCTAGTCGCTCTAGAAACTGAAGCTTTCAAACTAACATATACTTGTGGGGTGTTGAATGAAAGCTTATGTTAAGGACTGTCGGTTGGGACTGGTTAGAAGTCTGTGATTGCTCTGTAGAGAGAATTACAGAAATTTTCCTGTTTCTGTGAAACAGGATGATCGAGGTGAGAGTGAAGTTTTTTTTTTTTTTTTATTTTGATAAAAGAAATATACAAAGTATAGCACAATATATACATGACATGAACCTAAGAACAGAACATAACAACAAAAACATAATCATAAACAGGCATAGAAGAGAACATTGCATAATAAGACCCCAGAAACTCCAGGGACACAAGTCCGAATACACATAAACATAGTAACGGACACACAACAAACGGACGCATACGGACATGGAAAGACACAACTAACATATAAAGAATAAACCAGACACACATATAAATACACAATGCACACAATTACAGAAATAACACAAAGCATAAGCACATCGCACACAAATCATATAAGTAACATAAAAACAAACCATGGCCAAGGCCCAGGCACTACTATATGACAACCCCAAGAAAGAATCCGGGGCGAACAATGAAACACAGAGATACATGTACCCTAAACAAACACACTTCCAGGAAGAACAGCAATCAAACCAACAAAAAGAGTAACAAACAGCCGCATGCAACTCACTCAAGGTACAAGCAACGGCCCACGCAGGAGCCATCATAGAAGCAAACCCACACTCACACTCACCCCCACACACCAAACCGAACACACAACCACAGGAGCAACCACACACACACCCAGCACAACTCCCCCGAGGAGGCCCACCGGAGGGCCGGGGATCTAGGATAAAAACAGAAGACCACTCACCCAAAAGCAACCCCACGCACATACCCACCCGTGAACTAACCACGGAACTCGCTCGGAAACGCATGCTGCACCCACCACCACGTGAACCGCAAACGACCCCTCAAAAACCCCAAAAGCCTAGCAACCCCATAACCCTCCCTCCGACCCACCCACACACAATACACAAAGTCAGCAACAAGAAGACAAAGCGTATTACGAACACGGCGCGACCTCCGCGGAAAGGACAAAAACAAAAATCTCAAAAGGTCACCCCGACACCCAGGTCCACAAACTCCAACCAACACGTCCCGAAACCAATCAAGCAAACCCCGCAACCGCCCGCAAAAATAAAAGACATGCAACTGCGTCTCAGGGAGCCCACAGTGCACACACGCATCAGAGGCACGCAAACCCAGCATGCACAACCGTGCATTAGTCGCCAACGACAAATGCAATAGCCGAAACAACAATTCCCGCTGTTGCGGAGCCAGAAACCGAGCCCCCAGCGCCGCCCACACATCCCCCCAATCCCAACACGGGAACAAACCCTCCACCCGCGGTGGAACACGACGAAACAAAACCCGATACACCGCCTTGACCGACAAGGACAGGAACCCCAGACAACGGCATACCTCCCGAAGAATTGCCACCGCCCAAGATTAAACCGGGGGGGGGGGGTACAGACCGCCGCCTCCCGACAAACACCAAAATCCACCAAATAGCTAAACCTAACAGAGCAATAATAAACACACAAACCATTGAGCCCCCCACCCAACTCAAATCCCTGACACAACGAGACCCAAAAGAGCGCCCGAGCCCTCGTGAACACATCAGGAATGCCCACCCCACCCTCCCGCACAGCCAAAACCAACGTCGACCGGCGAATTGGGTGGTAACGACCACACCACACATAACGATAAACCTGGCACTCCAACCCGAAAGCCAGCTTACGATCCAGGGGGAAAACCCGAGCCACGAACCAGACCCGGGACAAAACTTTGCAATTCACAAGCAACGCCCGCTGATAAAGCGTCAACGGGCGCACAGCCAGCAACCCAATCGCAACACCGACACTCCGGGAAACCATATCCCAATTGCAAGCCAAGGACCTCTCATAGGAAGCGAACCAGGTAAGCCCCAAAACCCGCATAGAAGTGACAACCGGAAACCATGACCCCACCCACACAAGGCGAGAGGACCACCCACCAAGACCCATAAGACCGGACTTCGCACGATTCACCTGCGCCCCAGTGGCCAACTCGAACCTCTCAACCACAACCTGGACCGCCCCAACCGACCCCTCCGAGGCCAGGAACAGGACGGTATCATCTGCATAACCGCAGATAGGCAACCGAAGACCCGACGGCAAACGGGGGGGGGGACGATCAACGGGCATCCCTTGATCGCCCGAAAAAACGGCTCCTGAAAGACGATATACAGGAGCATCGAAAGCGGACAACCCTGCCGCACCGAGCGACGCACAGGGAAAGAATCACTCAAAAA
>NW_025573199.1:0-60185 GCF_020424385.1 Procambarus clarkii
GAATAACATGATGGAAGAAGGAGAGTTTCTTTGATGAACGAAGGTGTCTTAGAGAACAACTTTTGGAGAACGAAGATGAATTAGAGATCACTTTGGTGACTCTGAGAATAACTCTGGTCAACGAATATGGATTGGAAAGTTTCTCTAATGAACGAAGGTGACTTAAAGATTAACTTTTATGATTTACAGAACATCTTTGATGCCTTAGAGAACAACTTTTGATGACTCTGAGAATAACTTTGATGAATAAAGATGTCTTAGAAAGCTTCTCTGATGAACGAAAAGATACTTAGAGAATAACTTTGATGACTGTATTTAACTTTTTTGATGGCTCTGAGGACAGTTTTGTTGAACGAGGATGTCTCAGTAGGCTTCTTTGAATAACGAAGGTGACTCTGAGAATAACTTTTTGATGACTCTGGGAATGACTTTGTTGTCTTAGAGAATAACTTTGAGGGCTTAGAGAATGTCTTTGATGAATGGAAGGTTACTTAAAGAATAGCATATCATGACTGAGAATAACTTTTGATAGCTCTGAGAATAACTTTTATGCCTCTGAGATTAACTTTAATGAACGAAGATGTCTTAGAAACAACTTTGATGAATGAGAGTGAGTTAGAGATTACCTTTGTTAACTCTGAGATCAACTTTGATGAACTAAAGTGAGTTAGAGATTACATTTGAGAACTCTAAGATTAACTTTATATACCTCTGAGACAAACTTTTATACCATAGAAATTAACTTTAATGACCAAAAGTGAGTTAGAGAATACCTTTTGATGACTCCGAGAATAACTTGATGAACAAAGATGTTTTGGAAAGTTTCTCTGAAGAACGAAGGTGACTCTGAGAATAACTTTTATGTCTTAGAGAAGAACATTGATGGTTTAGAGAGAATATCTTTGATGAAAAATGATGTCTTAGATTAACTTTGATGACTCTGTGAATAACTTTGATGACTTTGAGAACAAGTTTGATAGCTCTGAGAAAGACTTTGTTGTCTTAGAGAATAACTTTGAGGACTTAGCGAATTAATATGTTGAACGAAAGTGAGTTAGAGATTACCTTTGTTAACTCTGAGATTAACTTTGATGAACGAGAAAATACTTTTTTGATGGCATCGAGAACAAGTTTGATAGCTCTGAGAAAACTTTTATGCCTCTGAGATTAACTCTAATGAACGAGAAAATACTTTTTGATGACATCGAGAATAACTTTCATGTCTCTGAGATTAACTTTTATGTCTCTGAGAATAGCTTTTATGCCTCTGAGAATAACTTTGATGTCTCAAAGGATGTCTTTGAGTGCAACTTTGATGTCTTTGAGTAAAATTTGAGTGTTTGAGAGTGTCTTTTGTTATCTCGAAGAGTAACTTTGGTGTTACGGAGAGCACCTTTGACTATTTTTCTTACTTAACGACATATAATTTTTACGAAAGTGCTGAAAAAGTTACATTTGACTATTTTTCTTACTTAGCGACATATAATTTTAGTTACGAAAGTGTTGAAAAAGTTACATTTGACTATTTTAGTGCTCCACAAAGTATAAATGGCAGTTAAGAACGACGATGATAGATATCTTTGACTATATTTTCTTACTTGACGAAAACATAATGGCTGTTACGAAATGATGAATATGACTTTTTCTGTTGATTGATGGATAATTTTAGTTATGAAATGACAATGAAACATGAAGAACACGGTTATTTTCTGATGACTAGGGAATAAGTTTAGTTATGAACAGTTTTGGAAAGTTTCCTTTGACAATTTTTTCTTACTTGATGAAACATAGCGGCTGTTAAGAAAGTGCTGAAAGAAGTTTCCTTTGACAATTTTTAGCTAAGCGAAAGGTTGTTTTAGTTAAGAACAGTGTTGAACGAGATTAATCCTGACTATTTTCAGATGAGAGAAGTGATATTTCAGTTAAGAAATGACAAGGAAACATGATGAAGTAACTATTTTTAGTTGACCGATGAATACTTTTAGTTGAGCAAAAGAAAAAACATGATGAACATGACTTTTCTGATGATTAGTGGATAATTTTTAGATAAGAAATGACAATGAAACATGATGAACACGGTTATTTTCTGTTGACTATGGATAAGTTTAGTTGAAAATGACGAAAGTGACTATGTTTTAGTTGATTGGCGAAAGATTTTTAGTTAAGAAGTTACGAGAAAGGTTTGTCTTTTGTAAATTTGGAACTGAATAAAGTGTAGATTTGTTTAAGAACGGGGTTGGTAGAACTATTAAGTTGACTACGAGAATTACTTTGACATAGTTTTGCAAATAAAAACTTGGTGACTAAAATTGTTGAGGGAACTGTAATGCAGTATAATATTATTTGACAAAGAACTAGTTAGTGAATGGAAGAAACAAAGAACATAAAAAATTGAGGTTAAGTAGGGGAATGAACACAGTGAACATACGGTGAACACAGAAAACATGTAAGAAAAAGTTGATGAATAGAGTGAACATGCAGGGAATATGAACTTATAGAGAATATGAAGACATGATAAGGAACATAGGGAATACAAAGAATGAACACTGAACATGTGAAGAACAAGCTAAGAACATTGAGAACATGAATATTGAGTATAAAAGTTATACAGAGAACATATGATGCACATGAAAATATGACAAAGAACATAGTGAACATACGGGGAAAACGGCAGAAAAAATTTGAACTGAGCATGCTGTGAACATTTATAGAACATGGAATGAACACAGAAAACATGGAAAAATGTGAAGAATACAGCTGAATATAGAGAAAATATGCAAATACAGGGGGACAAGAGCTGGAGCTCGGTAACTGACTTGATCTTATTTACTACGTCTGAAATATGACTGTTTAAAATTTCAGGGGGATTGGACTGCTAGTAGCGAAAATGTGGTCTCTGTCAAATTTGGGTCTTTAATTGGACTCTGATTAATTTCGATCATGAATTGGACTCTGATGAAATATGAGCTTAAAACTGTCTCTGACTAATTTGCTCACAAAGTGGACTCTGTTCATTTTTAGGTATAAAATGGTCTCTGATGAAATATGAGCTAAAACTGTCTCTGACTAATTTTGATCTCAAAGTAGACTCTGGCGAATTTCTGTTGATAATTGGACTCTGATGAAATATGAGCTAAATACTGTCTCTGACTAATTTTGCTCACAAGTAGACTCTGACGAAAATTGGGTATAAAATGGACTCTGTCAAATTTTCGCAGATTACAGGACTCTGATGAAATTTCAGCTTAAAACTGTCTCTGACTAATTTTGCTCTCAAAGTAGACTCTGACGAATTTTGCTAGAAAACTGGACTCTGATGAATTTCGATCAAGAACTGGACTCTGATGAATTTTCACGGATTACAGGACACTGATGAAATTTGAGCTTAAAACTGTCTCTGACTAATTTTGCTCTCAAAGTAGACTCTGGCGAATTTCTGTTGATAATTGGACTCTGATGAAATATGAGCTTAAAACTGTCTCTGACTAATTTGCTCACAAAGTGGACTCTGACGAAATTTGGGTATAAAATGGACTCTGTCAAATTTTCGCAGATTACAGGACTCTGATGAAATTTCAGCTTAAAACTGTCTTTGACTAATTTTGCTCTCAAGTAGACTCTGGCGAATTTCTGTTGATAATTGGACTCTGATGAAATTTCAGCTTAAAACTGTCTCTGACTAATTTTGCTCTCAAAGTAGACTCTGGCGAATTTCTGTTGATAATTGGACTCTGATGAAATATGAGCTAAATACTGTCTCTGACTAATTTTGCTCACAAAGTAGACTCTGACGAAAATTGGGTATAAAATGGACTCTGTCAAATTTTCGCAGATTACAGGACTCTGATGAAATTTCAGCTTAAAACTGTCTTTGACTAATTTTGCTCTCAAGTAGACTCTGGCGAATTTCTGTTGATAATTGGACTCTGATGAAATTTCAGCTTAAAACTGTCTCTGACTAATTTTGCTCTCAAAGTAGACTCTGGCGAATTTCTGTTGATAATTGGATTCTGATGAAATATGAGCTAAAAACTGGGCTCTGTTCAATTTTGGTCTTTACAGGTGAAATAGCCGTAAATGGATATAAAACTAAATGTTATGGATAAGTTGTCTGTTTTCCTTAACAAAACATCTAAGACAATATTCTCTGAAAATGGTCCTTTTACAAATTCGGTCATAAACATATAAATAAACTTCTATGATTATTTGAAACTCTGAAAATAGCTGTAAGGAAATAGGAGGAGAGAGAGAGAGAGAGAGGGACGGTCCAGATATTATTATGGAGAAGATAAGATACGATTACCGAGGTGACCTGAAAGCCGCGTCTGGCTGACGTCTAAAGTAAACATAGGTGAGGCGACAGATTGCGAGGTAAGGGGGGAGGGAGGGGGTGTGAGGTACGAGTGGGAGAGGCAGGGAAATGAATCAGATATATAGCAATATGCTAGTTTCTAAGTAAGAAACAAATAAGAACTTTTAACAAAAGTCGTATGACATTATTTTTCATTATAAGAACTTTGACAACTTCTAAAATCTGTGACTGACAAAATTTACCTGAAAACCCTGGCTCATAAACACGAATTTGAATTTCTCCCATAAGACCTTTAACAAACTTCTAAGTCTCGGAAATTATTTTTCTCTTAAGAAATCCTTACTTCAAAATCTGTGACTGACAAAATTTACCTGAAAACCCTAAAGCGCTACATACGATATTTGAATTTATCCCATAAGACCTTAACAAACTTCTAAGTCTCGGAAATTATTTTTTTCATAAGAAATCCTTACTTCTAAAATCTGTGACTGACAAAATTTACCTGAAAACCCTCACTCCCAGACACGAATTTCCCCGAAACAAAAATTCGTCTGTGAGTCGTACAACTCACAGGGGAATTTCCAAATTCACCTGAAACCCCCACGACTCACAAACGAATTTTCTCCCAAAAAAAAAAAAATTCGTCTGTGAGTCGTACACCCTACTACTGTTACTATGGGTGATAGTGAGGATGTTGGTAGTTGTGAAGATGGTGGGATGTTAATATGGGTGATAGTGAGGATGTTGGTAGTTGTGAAGATGGTGGGATGTTAATATGGGTGATAGTGAGGATGCTGGTAGTTGTGAAGATGGTGGTATGTTACTATGGGTGATAGTGAGGATGTTGGTAGTAGTGAAGATGGTGGTATGTTAATATGGGTGATAGTGAGGATGTTGGTAGTAGTGAAGATGGTGGGATGTTAATATGGGTGATAGTGAGGATGTTGGTAGTTGTGAAGATGGTGGTATGTTAATATGGGTGATAGTGAGGATGTTGGTAGTTGTGAAGATGGTGGGATGTTAATATGGGTGATAGTGAGGATGTTGGTAGTTGTGAAGATGGTGGGGTGTTAATATGGGTGATAGTGAGGATGGTGGTAGTTGTGAAGATGGTGGTATGTTAATATGGGTGATAGTGAGGATGCTGGTAGTTGTGAAGATGGTGGTATGTTAATATGGGTGATAGTGAGGATGGTGGTAGTTGTGAAGATGGTGGTATGTTAATATGGGTGATAGTGAGGATGCTGGTAGTTGTGAAGATGGTGGGATGTTAATATGGGTGATAGTGAGGATGGTGGTAGTTGTGAAGATGGTGGTATGTTAATATGGGTGATAGTGAGGATGGTGGTAGTTGTGAAGATGGTGGTATGTTAATATGGGTGATAGTGAGGATGCTGGTAGTTGTGAAGATGGTGGGATGTTAATATGGGTGATAGTGAGGATGTTGGTAGTTGTGAAGATGGTGGGGTGTTAATATGGGTGATAGTGAGGATGTTGGTAGTTGTGAAGATGGTGGGATGTTAATATGGGTGATAGTGAGGATGTTGGTAGTTGTGAAGATGGTGGTATGTTAATATGGGTGATAGTGAGGATGGTGGTAGTTGTGAAGATGGTGGTATGTTAATATGGGTGATAGTGAGGATGGTGGTAGTTGTGAAGATGGTGGGGTGTTAATATGGGTGATAGTGAGGATGCTGGTAGTTGTGTAGATGGTGGGATGTTAATATGGGTGATAGTGAGGATAATGGTAGTTGTGAAGATGGTGGGATGTTAATATGGGTGATAGTGAGGATGGTGGTAGTTGTGTAGATGGTGGGGTGTTAATATGGGTGATAGTGAGGATGCTGGTAGTTGTGTAGATGGTGGGATGTTAATATGGGTGATAGTGAGGATGATGGTAGTTGTGAAGATGGTGGTATGTTAATATGGGTGATAGTGAGGATGGTGGTAGTTGTGAAGATGGTGGTATGTTAATATGGGTGATAGTGAGGATGGTGGTAGTTGTGAAGATGGTGGTATGTTAATATGGGTGATAGTGAGGATGCTGGTAGTTGTGAAGATGGTGGGATGTTAATATGGGTGATAGTAAGGATGCTGGTAGTTGTGAAGATGGTGGGGTGTTAATATGGGTGATAGTGAGGATGCTGGTAGTTGTGTAGATGGTGGGATGTTAATATGGGTGATAGTGAGGATAATGGTAGTTGTGGAGATGGTACCGGGTTGATACCAGGTTGATGGGGTTTTGGGAGTTCTTCTACTCCCCAAACCCGGCCCGGGGCCAGGCTTGACTTGTGAGAGTTTGGTCCAATAGGCTGTTGCTTGGAGCGGCCCGCAGGCCCACATACCCACCGCAGCCTGGTTGGTCCGGCACTCCGTGGAGGAAATGGCCATTGCTTTGCGCAGGAAAGCTGTGTTTCTGATGGGGGGAAAAAGAGAGAGAATTGCACAGCGCAATCTGCAGGCGCAGTACGGTCAGTACTGGGTGGCATATAAATAGCTTTGGAAAAGGGATCCTGCCCTCACTCTTGTTCACGCCACAGACCGCTTCACACGAAACGTACCATCTCGCTCCGCACCGCCTTGAGGTTACCTTGAGGTTACCTCCCAGACTGATCCGCCAGGGGCGCCCTGCCCTACTCAATTTGCTTTAAGGTACAGTGCTGTTTCCATTACAAATTTAGTCAGGACTGTCCCCAGTGTCCGGCGTGTGCCTAGCGCCATCCCCTCGCGGTCCATGCATCCCGCCCTAGCTAGTTCCCTAGGGTCCTCAGCCCCGTCACACCTGTCTTGGGGTCTGCCAGCGCGCCCTTCAGGTCCGTGCCCGGTGGGGCCCCTCTCTGAGAGGCCCAGCGTCGCCTGGTGGCGTGCCACGTGGCCAGGTTTTGGAGTCCTCTGTCCCTATGGCCGGCCTTAAGGCCCTGAGTTCCCGCTGCGTCCTCAGTGTGGGGGGCCACCCCCTGCTGCCGCAATGCCCCTTGGCAGGTGTGTGTCTCGCGCCGTGCCCCTAACAGACCGTGCCCCGGTTTTGCTTGCTCCCAGGCGTGCCCTAGGGGCACCCGTTTGCCCGCGCCCTAGTGGGCGGGCTCACGCATCGTGCACAGGTGCTGGACCGTTTGGCGGCGCCGTGGCCATGCCCAATAGTTGCATGCCTGTAGGCGTGCCCTAGGGTCCTCGGACTGTGAGGTGGCCTGGCGTCCCCTTGTGGCGACGCCATGTGGTCAGTTTGCATGCATGCGAGAACAAGAGTAAGTAATTATCAAAAGAAGGCACCAAACCGGGAAGGCTATGTAGCACCATCAAATGCGCAAAATAATCAGAGGGCGCTAAATATCACCAAGGATGCCAATACGAGAACAAAAACGCATAAGGCGAACGATATCAAAAGTATCCGAGTCACCAAGAATTCTATTGAGGGACAGGTGACCGCGAGGGGCGGTCGGAAAGCAAGACACGCGCTCGTCCTGGAAGTCAGGACATTCAAGAAGGACATGCACAACCGTAAGAGGGACAATGCAACTAGGACAATAAGGAGCAGGGCGGCGCTCCATCAAGTGACCATGAGTTAAGCGAGTATGGCCAATACGCAACCTCGCCAGAGCTGTTTCCCACCGCCGGTTACGGTGGAAGTAGGACGGCCACGAGGAAACACAACATTTAAGAGTACGTAATAGGGCCTCGTAGCCTGGTGGATTGCGCGCAGGACTCTTAATTCTGTGGCGCGGGTTCGATTCCCGCACGAGGCAGAAACAAATGGGCAAAGTTTCTTTCACCCTGAATGCCCCTGTTACCTAGCAGTAAATAGGTACCTGGGTGTTAGCCAGCTGTCACGGGCTGCTTCCTGGGGGTGGAGGCCTGGTCGAGGACCGGGCCGCGGGGACACTAAAAAGCCCCGAAATCATCTCAAGATAACCTCAAGACGTAGCTTGTTAAAAGTAACAGACAACCAAGAAGCCTGCCAACGGGTAAGGACTGAGGAATGGATAACCGGGTAAAAGTCGGAATACGGAATGCCTTTACGAGAGATGGGACAGCTTCCTTGGCGGCAGCATCCGCACGCTCATTTAAAAACACACCAATATGGCTGGGAACCCAACAAAACTCAACCGACTTAAATTTACTGTGAACAAGAAACAGCCAATGCTGGATCTCGACAACTACTGGATGAACCGGATTAAAGGACCCGAGAGCCAGGAGGGCACTACGAGAGTCAACAACAACTACAAAGGAAGACTGACAACGAGAAAGCAGGAGACAAAGAGCATAGAGAATAGCATAAAGTTCCGCTGTAAAGATGCTAGTCTCCGGAGGTAAGCGACACATATAAGTGCGATCAGGAAAAACAACAGAGTACCCAACACCGTCCGCCGACTTAGACCCATCGGTGAAGACAGAAACGGAGCGGGAGTGAGAAGAAAAGTGCTCAAGGAAAAGGCGTTTTAGAACCGTAGGAGGGGTAAAAGCTTTAGTGATACGGGTCAAGGAAGTATAAAACCGCGGAAGAGGGACTCTCCACGGGGGCAAAGAAGGAATAACACGAGGAGAAACATTAGAAATATGAACGCAAAGAGAATCCTGGAGGCGAGATAACCGGACAGAAAGAGGGAGGTGGTGAAGAGGAACAGGAACCGCAGGAGGGGTAAAAGTTAAAGCACGACAGAGGCGAGAGGAAGGATGTTGTAAGGACCGCGCAAGATAGCGAAGACAGTAGCGATCACGGCGGTCCTGGAGAGACAGGAAGCCAGTGTCAACATACAAGCTAAGGACGGGAGTCGAACGAAAGGCACCAGAACTGAGGCGCAACCCAGTATGGTGCAAAGCATCAAGACGGCGAAGAGTAGGAGAAGCAGACGAGTAAGCAGGGCAACCATAATCGAGCTTAGACAGGACAAGAGAGGAATGTAAAGCAAGGAGTGCGCGCCTATCTGGCCCCCAAGAAGTATAGGATAAGACCCGAAGGAGGGTAATGGCCTTAGAGCACTCAACACGGAGGTAAGAGATATGGGGAGACCAAGACAAACGAGTGTCAAGGAATAACCCCAAAAGTTTCGCGGAATCTTTGTATTCAAGGGGATGACCATAAAGTGACAAAGAGGGACGAAGAACAACCCGTTTCCACGTAAAAGTCATGGCACAAGTCTTAGAAGTAGAGAACTTGAAGCCATGATCGGTGGCCCAAGACAACACGGCATCAATTGCAAGTTGAAGCCGGCGCTGAAGGAGAGGCAAATCATCACCCTGACAGCAAAGGGTAAGATCATCGACATAGAGAGCGAAGAAGACACCAGAAGGAAGAGAGGAAAGAAGACCATTGAGGGCAACCAGAAAAAGAGTAGTGCTCAGAACACTACCCTGGGGCACACCTTCGTATTGCTTTAAAGAGCCAGAGAGCGCGGTACCAAGGCGCACCCGAAAGGAACGACAGGAGAGGAAGCTGCGGAGAAAGAGAGGGAGATGACCACGAAGGCCAAAAGAATGAAGTTGAGATAGAATATGATATCGCCAAGTGGTGTCGTAAGCCTTTTCCAGGTCAAAAAGGACGACAACAACGGAGGTCTTCGCAGCAAAAGCAGTACGAATATAGACCTCCAAGTTCACCAGGACATCTGTCGTGCTGCGGCACTTGCGGAAACCAAATTGAGAAGGGAAGAGGAGGTGATGGTGTTCCAAGAACCACATCAGACGAACGTTAACCATACGTTCAAAAAGTTTGCAGACACAACTTGTGAGAGCAATAGGGCAAAAGTCCTTAGGGGAAAGTACCCAGAGACCCCGGTTTGCGAACAGGGAGGACAACTGCATCGAGCCAGTCCTCAGAGACTGACGACGACTCCCAGATCCGATTATACAGACTCCGTAAATACTGAGACGTGCACGGAGGGAGATGGCGAAGCATCTCATAATGAATACCATCGGAGCCCGCCGCCGTAGAACCGCAGAGGGCCAGGGCAGAACGAAGTTCAGAGAGAGAGAAGGGATCATTATAGGGAAGTTGAAGACGAGTGCAGAAATCTAAAGGACGAGACTCAAGGACAGGTTTACGAAGAAGAAAAGATTGGGGAAGATGAAGACCAGAGCTAACAGAAGAAAAGTGGAAACCCAGTGCGGAAGCGACCTGCAACGGGTCCGCCAAAAGAGTATCATGGAGGTGAAGGACCGGTGAAACATCGGGGACGAATTTACCCGCTTTCTTGCGGATACGCTTCCAGATCTGGGCCAGAGGAGTTTCGGACGAAATTCCTGAGACATAAGATGCCCAACATTCACGTTTAGCTGCACGGATGGCCCTACGGGCCACCGCACTCGCTTTCCGATTGAAAAGAAAAGAATCGGTCGTCTGCCTACGGCGGTGCCTCTTCCAGGCTGCACGCTTACAGCGGACAGCCCGAGCACAGTCCGCATTCCACCAGGGAACGCTCTTCCGTGGACCCCGAGAGGAAGAGCGAGGGATAGAGCGGAGGGCAGCGTTGAAGACAGTGTCATGAAAAAGGAGGAGAGCGCGAGAGAGGGGCAGAAGGGAGAGGTCAGAGAGAGTAGCACTGAGGGTAAATAGGGTCCAGTCCACCTTAGCAAACTGCCACCTAGGGAAAGAGAGGGAAGAGCGAAACGAGAAAAAGGAAACAAGGATAGGGAAATGATCACTGCCATGGAGGTCATCAAGAACCTGCCACGTGAAATCTCAGTAAAGAGAAGAAGAGCAGAGAGAAATATCAAGACAGGAAAGGGTGCGAGTCCGAGAGTCCAAATGAGTGGGCTCACCAGAATTTAGAAGAGACAGGGAAGAAGAGAGGAGAAACGGCTCAAGAAGGTGACCCCGGGTATTCGTCAGAACATCACCCCAAAGAGAATGACGACAATTGAAGTCACCCAGCAGGAGCACAGGCTCCAGCAAGGAGTCCAAGAGGTGTTTCAAATCGGGAAGAGAAAGCGGGACACTCGGGGGGGGGAGATAAATGGAACAAACTGTGTACCATTTCCCCACAAAGATACGAGCAGCAGAACAATGGAGAGGCAAAGGAAAAAGTAAAGGAACAAAGGGAACATCAGCGCGAATCAAGAGAGCAGAAGAATTAGAAGCCCCAGCAACGGCTGGGGGGGGGGGGAGAAAGGAATAGCCACGAAAACGACCAGGACGAGCACCAAGCATCGGCTCCTGGAGACAGACACAAAGGGGCGAAAACCGCGAAATCAGAAGTTGGAGTTCGAGGAAATTGGCGTAATAACCTCGAACGTTCCACTGAAGAAGAGACATCGACGAGAAGAGAAAGGACAAAAACAGAGAACAAGGAAGAAACAAAGGCGAAAGAGCAACAGAGCACGTTAAAGAATATCAGGGTCGGGATCAGGGTCAGCAAAGTCAGGGTTAGGGGGCATGGGTAAACTGAGCAAAGACGGAGGGAAGGATGCGGGAGAACAGATCAGAGGTGGGCGGGCGGGGTCCGGAGGAGGAGACAACGGAGAGGAGCAGTCAAGGACAGCAGCAGGAAGAGGGGGAATAGAAAGAGGGGAGCGCACCTCAGCAAGGGCAGCAACCGAAAGGGAAGCGGGGGCCAAAGGAACCTCCATAGCTGGAACAGGGGGCGCAATCACTAAAATGGGAGGGGAAGGAGCAACAGAGCCAGAAGTAAGGGCTGAGGAAAAAAGCGAAGCCTTCTTACCCGCCGGAGAGGAGCCAGGCTTACACTTCTGACTTAAAGAGACCGGTGTCCCAGCAACTACGTACCGGGCAATGGATTCCAGTGTCTCAACAGGAGAAGCTGAACGAGAGCACACATGACGGCCGTTAGGAGAGCGATGGACATCCACCTGCACTGACAGGCGGCGGGGAGAGCCGATAGATGGAGGAGAAGGATGGGAAGGAGGATCAGAGGGAGACGAGGAAGAAGACACTGGAGACATGACAGACCGGGTAGAAAGAAGGGGAACCCCAGACAGAGGACCAGCAGGGGGACCCTTCAAGACAGAACTCAAAGGAACAGAGGAGGGGGCAGTGGGCGCATCAGGGTCCAAGGCCCAGAAACGGTTGAGAGTCTGAGGAAGGTGGGAAGGATGGGGAGAAGAAGAGCGCAATACACGAGCATAAGAGACGTTAGCATAAGGCGGGAGCCGGCGAACCTGGCGCCTCACCTCGGGAAAAGATAAACGCTCCTGGTGCTTCAAGTTGAGGATGGCTCCCTCAAGCTTGTAATGGATACAGGCATGGGAGAAGGTAGGATGGGCCTCACCGCAGTTGAGGCAGCGAGCTTGGGGAGAAGTGCACTCCGACTTAAGAGTGACCTTCACCCCCACACAAAGGGCAGAGAGAGACAGTCCCAGAGCAGCAGAGGGCACCATGCCCAAACCTCCAGCACTTGTTACAAAGTCGAGGAGAAGGAATATACTCCTGGACAGAGCACCTGGCACCAGCAAGAATGACAGAGGATGGAAGGGTCCTACCATCAAAGGTGACCTTCACAACTCGAAGGGGTTGACGGCGACGACCACGAGGGGGACGAGTAAACGAGTCTATCTGGAGGACAGAATGGCATTGGGCATCAAGGATATGTCGAATATCGTCGTGGCAGTCTCGCAGATTTCGAACACCCGTCGCAACATGGGGCGGGAGGAGAATAGTGCCAACACTGGCGTTCAACTGAACGTTCTTTGAGACCCGAACAGGGATCTCGCCAAGGCAGGATAAGGCAGCCAAGCGGGAAGCTGCAACCTGAGAAAGAGCAGCAACGACACGTGTACCGAGACGAGTGGGGTGGAAAGTAACAGACGCATCCACGGAATCAACGAGATGCCGATGGAGGGAGAAATCGTCAGGCGGCGCAAAATCAAGAGGGAGGAGATCAAAGTATTTGGCCCACGAAGCAGGACCCAATGAGGCCTGATACGCATCAGTACAGGAAGGAAACGAGCGAGTGCGGCCATGGCGCAGATGGCGTTGAGAATCCCCAGAGAGAGAGGGGTCAAAAGGCGCAGTAGTCACAACGAGAGACTTAGCCGCACCAGGGGACGAAGCGGTCACCACTGGGGGCGTGAGGCTCGACCCAACAACAGAGGAGGGAGGGGAGCTGGGGGAAGAATCCAGGATGGTCAAAGGAGGAGCAAGGTTGGGGCCCACTGCAGCGGGGGCTACAGAGCCCAGTCTTCCAATACAGGCCGACTCGGGGGCTTGGTCGCCCACCCCACGAGCCTGAGAGGGTACAACAGAAACATTCAACGACATATAGACGTAGAAAAAGAAATTCATCAACGAATGTGCCCCCATACCCACCATGGAGCCACAATTAGAGGCAGGACACCCAACAGGAAGCCATTTCCAACCATGCCGGGGCCCCCTAGGGGTGCGTCGTGAGTATACGCCCCACAAACGCCACCTTAAGAACCGTCAGTCCGTTAAGATCAGGTTCAGTAACGAAAGGGGGATTAACAATAAAAGGTTCCCCTCGCTCGAGACGTCGGGTACTACAGTTCTACGGGTGCAAGAGTATGCCTCCTCAAGCACCCGGGCGTCAAAATAGAAGAAGTCCAAAGGAATAACCAAAACAAGCAAAAGGTCGACAGGAAAAGACAAGCAGATAGGAGAAGAGGGGGGGGAGAAAAACGAAACAAAAGGAAAAGGAAAAGCGATCCGGCACAATTAGAGAAGACAGCAGCCGGAGTGCAAGGCCACCAAAGGACAGAGGACTGTCCCACGGAGCATCACACTCCAGCAGCTGTCCAGTAAGCCCCCCTCACGACGCCAACGGGCCGGATGGGGAGGGGGGGGTTAGATTTAGGAAATACTTGGGTAAATACTTTTTCGGTAACAGGATTGTTGATTTGTGTTATCAATTACCTTGTAACGTGGTGGAGGTGGGGTCCCTCGATTGTTTCAAACGTGGGTTGGACATGTATATGAGTGGGATTGGGTGGTTATAAATAGGAGCTGCCTCAAATGGGCCAATAGGCCCTCTGCAGTTACCTTTGTTCTTATTTTCACATGTTCTTATAGTATAGATAAATTTCTAGATCTTCAGACTAATTCAGGAGCAAGAGTAATTGGCATGGAACGCAGTCAGTCCCCCCCCCCCCACTGGTGTGGGACGCAGTCAGTTCCCCCCCCCTGGTGTAATTACCTAAGTGTAATTACCTAAGTGTAGTTACAGGATGAGAGCTACGCTCGTGGTGTCCCGTCTTCCCAGCACTCTTTGTCATATAACGCTTTGAAACTACTGACGGTCTTGGCCTCCACCACCTTCTCACTTAACTTGTTCCAACCGTCTACCACTCTGTTTGCGAAGGTGAATTTTCTTATATTTCTTCGGCATCTGTGTTTAGCTAGTTTAAATCTATGACCTCTTGTTCTTGAAATTCCAGGTCTCAGGAAGTCTTCCCTGTCGATTTTATCAATTCCTGTAACTATTTTGTATGTAGTGATCATATCACCTCTTTTTTCTTCTGTCTTCTAGTTTTGGCATATTTAATGCTTCTAACCTCTCCTCGTAGCTCTTGCCCTTCAGTTCTGGGAGCCACTTAGTAGCATGTCTTTGCACCTTTTCCAGTTTGTTGATGTGCTTCTTAAGATATGGGCACCACACAACAGCTGCATATTCTAGCTTTGGCCTAACAAAAGTCATGAACAATTTCTTTAGTATATCGCCATCCATGTATTTAAATGCAATTCTGAAGTTAGAAAGCATAGCATAGGCTCCTTGCACAATATTCTTTATGTGGTCCTCAGGTGATAGTTTTCTATCTACAACCACTCCTAGATCTCTTTCTTTATCAGAATTCTTTAAAGATTTCTCACATAATATATAGGTTGTGTGGGGTCTATGTTCTCCTATTCCACATTCCATAACATGACATTTATTAACATTAAATTCCATTTGCCAAGTGGTGCTCCATATACTTATTTTGTCCAGGTCTTCTTGAAGGGCATGACAGTCATCTAAATTTCTTATCCTTCCTATTATCTTAGCATCATCAGCAAACATGTTCATATAATTCTGTATACCAACTGGTAGATCATTTATGTACACAATAAACATCACTGGTGCAAGAACTGAACCCTGTGGTACTCCACTTGTGACATTTCTCCATTCTGATACATTGCCTCTGATTACTGCCCTCATTTTTCTATCAGTCAGAAAATTTTTCATCCATGATAGAAGCTTACCTGTCACCCCTCCAATATTTTCCAGTTTCCAGAACAACCTCTTATGTGGAACTCTGTCGAAAGCCTTTTTTAGGTCCATATAGATGCAGTCAACCCAACCATCTCTTTCCTGTAATATCTCTGTGGCTCGATCATAGAAACTGAGTAAATTCGATACACAGGATCTTCCAGATCGAAAACCATACTGTCTGTCTGATATTATATCATTTCTCTCTAGGTGTTCTACCCATTTAGTTTTGATTAGTTTTTCCAATACTTTCACTATTACACTTGTCAATGATACAGGTCTATAATTGAGGGGTCTTCCCTGCTGCCACTTTTGTAGATTGGAACTATGTTAGCCTGTTTCCACCCGTCTGCTACGATTCCTGTACACAGGGATGCCTGAAAGATCAGGTGAAGTGGAATGCTGAGCTCAGATGCACATTCTCTCAGAACCCATGGTGAAACGCCATCTGGGCCAGCTGCTTTGTTCTTACCGAGCTCCTTGAGCATTTTTTCCACTTCGTCTCTAGACATCTCTATGTGTTCTATGTTGTTCGACGCAGTCAGTCCCCCCCCTGGCGTGGGACGCAGTCAGTCATTCACCCCCTGGCGTGGGACGCAGTCAGTCCCCCTGGCTGGTGTGGGACAGTCAGCACCCCCCTGGTGTGGGGAGTCAGTCCCCCCCCCTGGTGTGGGACGCAGTCAGTCCCCCCCCCCCTGGTGTGGGACGCAGTCAGTCCCCCCCCCCCCCTGGTGTGGGACGCAGTCAGTCCCCCCCCCACTGGTGTGGGACGCAGTCAGTCCCCCCCCCCCCCCCTGGTGTGGGACGCAGTCAGTCCCCCCCCCCCCCACCCTTGGTGTGGGACGCAGTCAGTCCCCCCCCCCCCCTTGGTGTGGGACGCAGTCAGTCCCCCCCCCCTGGTGTGGGACGCAGTCAGTCCCCCCCCCCTGGTGTGGGACGCAGTCAGTCCCCCCCCCCCCTGGTGTGGGACGCAGTCAGTCCCCCAGTCCCCCTGGTGTGGGACGCAGTCCCCCCCCCTGGTGTGGGACGCGCAGTCAGTGGGACCCCCCCCCTGGCGTGGGACGCAGTCAGCGTGGGACGCAGTCAGTCCCCCCCCCCCCTCCGCCAGTCCCCCTGGTGTGGGACGCAGTCAGTCGCCCCCCTGGCGTGGGACGCCCCCCCTGGTGTGGGACGCAGTCAGTCCCCCCCCCCCTGGCGTGGGACGCAGTCAGTCCCCCCCCCCCTGGTGTGGGACGCAGTCCCCCCCCCCCTGGCGTGGGACGCAGTCAGTCCCCCCTGGCGTGGGACGCAGTCCCCCCCCCCCTGGCGTGGGACGTGGGCAGTCCCCCCCCCTGGCGTGGGACGCAGTCAGTGGGACGCCCCCCCCTTGGCGTGGGACGCAGTCAGTCCCCCCCCCCCCGTGGGACGCAGTCCCCCCTGGTGTGGGACGCAGTCAGTACCCCCCCCCTGGCGTGGGACGCAGTCCCCCCCCTGGTGTGGGACGCAGTCAGTCCCCCCCCCCTGGTGTGGGACGCAGTCAGTCCCCCCTGGTGTGGGACGCAGTCAGTCCCCCCCTGGTGTGGGACGCAGTCAGTCCCCCCCCCTGGTGTGGGACGCAGTCAGTCCCCCCCCCCTGGTGTGGGACGCAGTCAGTCCCCCCCCCTGGTGTGGGACGCAGTCAGTCCCCCCCCCCTGGCGTGGGACGCAGTCAGTCCCCCCCCCCCTGGCGTGGGACGCAGTCAGTCCCCCTGGCGTGGGACGCAGTCAGTCAGTCCCCCCCCCCCTGGTGTGGGACGCAGTCAGTCCCCCCCCCTGGTGTGGGACGCAGTCAGTCCCCCCCTGGTGTGGGACGCAGTCAGTCCCCCCCCCCCCTGGTGTGGGACGCAGTCAGTCCCCCCCCCACTGGTGTGGGACGCAGTCAGTCCCCCCGCCCCTTGGTGTGGGACGCAGTCAGTCCCCCCCCCCCTGGTGTGGGACGCGTCAGTCAGTGGGACGCAGTCCCCCCCCCCTGGCGTGGGACGCAGTCAGTCCCCCCCCCCTGGTGTGGGACGCAGTCAGTCCCCCTGGCGTGGGACGCAGTCAGTCCCCCTGGCGTGGGACGCAGTCAGTCCCCCTGGCGTGGGACGCAGTCAGTCCCCCTGGCGTGGGACGCAGTCAGTCCCCCTGGCGTGGGACGCAGTCAGTCCCCCTCCCCCTGGCGTGGGACGCAGTCAGTCCCCCCCCCTCCCCCTGGCGTGGGACGCAGTCAGTCCCCCTGGCGTGGGACGCAGTCAGTCCCCCTGGCGTGGGACGCAGTCAGTCCCCCCGTGGGACCCCCTGGGTGGGACGCAGTCAGTCCGCAGTCCCCCTGGCGTGGGACGCAGTCAGTCCCCCCCCCCTGGCGTGGGACGCAGTCCCCCTGGCGTGGGACGCAGTCAGTCCCCCTGGCGTGGGACGCAGTCAGTCCCCCTGGCGTGGGACGCAGTCAGTCCCCCCCCCCTGGCGTGGGACGCAGTCAGTCCCCCTGGCGTGGGACGCAGTCAGTCCCCCTGGCGTGGGACGCAGTCAGTCCCCCTGGCGTGGGACGCAGTCAGTCCCCCCCAGTCCCCCTGGCGTGGGACGCAGTCAGTCCCCCTGGCGTGGGACGCAGTCAGTCCCCCCCCCCTGGCGTGGGACGCAGTCAGTCCCCCTGGCGTGGGACGCAGTCAGTCCCCCTGGCCCAGTCAGTCCCCCTGGCGTGGGACGCAGTCCCCCTGGCGTGGGACGCAGTCAGTCCCCCCCCCTCCCCCTGGCGTGGGACGCAGTCAGTCCCCCTGGCGTGGGACGCAGTCAGTCCCCCTGGCGTGGGACGCAGTCAGTCCCCCTGGCGTGGGACGCAGTCAGTCCCCCCCTCCCCCTGGCGTGGGACGCAGTCAGTCAGTCCCCCTGGCGTGGGACGCAGTCAGTCCCCCTGGCGTGGGACGCAGTCAGTCCCCCTGGCGTGGGACGCAGTCAGTCCCCCTGGCGTGGGACGCAGTCAGTCCCCCTGGCGTGGGACGCAGTCAGTCCCCCCCCCCTGGCGTGGGACGCAGTCAGTCCCCCTGGCGTGGGACGCAGTCAGTCCCCCTGGCGTGGGACGCAGTCAGTCCCCCTGGCCCCCCCTGGCGTGGGACGCAGTCAGTCCCCCTGGCGTGGGACGCAGTCAGTCCCCCTGGCGTGGGACGCAGTCAGTCCCCCCCCCCTGGCGTGGGACGCAGTCAGTCCCCCTGGCGTGGGACGCAGTCAGTCCCCCCCCCCCTGGCGTGGGACGCAGTCAGTCCCCCTGGCGTGGGACCCAGTCCCCCTGGCGTGGGACGCAGTCAGTCCCCCCCTGGCGTGGGACGCAGTCGTGGGACGCAGTCAGTCCCCCCCCCTGGCGTGGGACGCAGTCAGTCCCCCCCCCTGGTGTGGGACGCAGTCAGTCCCCCCCCCTGGCGTGGGACAGCAGCGTGGGACGCAGTCAGTCCCCCCCCCCCCTGGCGTGGGACGCAGTCAGTCCCCCCCCCCTGGCGTGGGACGCAGTCAGTCCCCCCCCCCCCTGGCGTGGGACGCAGTCAGTCCCCCCCCCCCTGGCGTGGGACGCAGTCAGTCCCCCCCCCCCCTGGCGTGGGACGCAGTCAGTCCCCCCCCCCCTGGCGTGGGACGCAGTCAGTGGGACGCAGTCAGTCCCCCTGGCGTGGGACGCAGTCAGTCCCCCCCCCCTGGCGTGGGACGCAGTCAGTCCCCCTGGCGTGGGACGCAGTCAGTCCCCCCCCTGGCGTGGGACGCAGTCAGTCCCCCTGGCGTGGGACGCAGTCAGTCCCCCTGGCGTGGGACGCAGTCAGTCCCCCCCTCCCCCTGGCATGGGACGCAGTCAGTCCCCCCCTCCCCCCCGCAGTCAGTCCCCCCCCCTGGCGTGGGACGCAGTCAGTCCCCCTGGCGTGGGACGCAGTCAGTCCCCCTGGCGTGGGACGCAGTCAGTCCCCCTGGCGTGGGACGCAGTCAGTCCCCCTGGCGTGGGACGCAGTCAGTCCCCCTGGCGTGGGACGCAGTCAGTCCCCCTGGCGTGGGACGCAGTCAGTCAGTCCCCCTGGCGTGGGACGCAGTCAGTCCCCCTGGCGTGGGACGCAGTCAGTCCCCCCTGGCGTGGGACGCAGTCAGTCCCCCTGGCGTGGGACGCAGTCAGTCCCCCTGGCGTGGGACGCAGTCAGTCCCCCCTGGCGTGGGACGCAGTCAGTCCCCCTGGCGTGGGACGCAGTCAGTCCCCCTGGCGTGGGACGCAGTCAGTCCCCCTGGCGTGGGACGCAGTCAGTCCCCCTGGCGTGGGACGCAGTCAGTCCCCCTGGCGTGGGACGCAGTCAGTCCCCCCCCCCCTGGCGTGGGACGCAGTCAGTCCCCCCCCCCCCCCCTGGCGTGGGACGCAGTCAGCCCCCCCCCCCTGGTGTGGGACGCAGTCAGTCCCCCCCCCCCCCCTGGTGTGGGACGCAGTCAGTCCCCCCCCTGGCGTGGGACGCAGTCAGCCCCCCCCCCCCTGGCGTGGGACGCAGTCAGGCGTGGGACGCCCCCCCTGGCGTGGGACGCAGTCAGTCCCCCCCCCTGGCGTGGGACGCAGTCAGTCCCCCTGGCGTGGGACGCAGTCAGTCCCCCCCCCCCCCTGGCGTGGGACGCAGTCAGTCCCCCTGGCGTGGGACGCAGTCAGTCCCCCTGGCGTGGGACGCAGTCAGTCCCCCTGGCGTGGGACGCAGTCAGTCCCCCCCCCTGGCGTGGGACGCAGTCAGTCCCCCTGGCGTGGGACGCAGTCAGTCCCCCCCTGGCGTGGGACGCAGTCAGTCCCCCTGGCGTGGGACCAGTCCCCCTGGCGTGGGACGCAGTCAGTCCCCCCCGCAGTCCCCCTGGCGTGGGACGCAGTCAGTCCCCCCCCAGTCCCCCTGGCGTGGGACGCAGTCAGTCAGTCCCCCTGGCGTGGGACGCAGTCAGTCCCCCTGGCGTGGGACGCAGTCAGTCCCCCTGGCGTGGGACGCAGTCAGTCCCCCTGGCGTGGGACGCAGTCAGTCCCCCTGGCGTGGGACGCAGTCAGTCCCCCTGGCGTGGGACGCAGTCCCCCTGGCGTGGGACGCAGTCAGTCCCCCTGGCGTGGGACGCAGTCAGTCCCCCTGGCGTGGGACGCAGTCAGTCCCCCTGGCGTGGGACGCAGTCAGTCCCCCTGGCGTGGGACGCAGTCAGTCCCCCTGGCGTGGGACGCAGTCAGTCCCCCTGGCGTGGGACGCAGTCAGTCCCCCTGGCGTGGGACGCAGTCAGTCAGTCCCCCTGGCGTGGGACGCAGTCAGTCCCCCTGGCGTGGGACGCAGTCAGTCCCCCCCTGGCGTGGGACGCAGTCAGTCCCCCCCTCCCCCTGGCGTGGGACGCAGTCAGTCCCCCTGGCGTGGGACCAGTCAGTCCCCCTGGCGTGGGACGCAGTCAGTCCCCCCCTCCCCCTGGCGTGGGACGCAGTCAGTCAGTCCCCCCCTCCCCCTGGCGTGGGACGCAGTCAGTCCCCCCCTCCCCCTGGCGTGGGACGCAGTCAGTCCCCCCCTCCCCCTGGCGTGGGACGCAGTCAGTCCCCCCCTCCCCCTGGCGTGGGACGCAGTCAGTCCCCCCCTCCCCCTGGCGTGGGACGCAGTCAGTCCCCCCCTCCCCCTGGCGTGGGACGCAGTCAGTCCCCCCCTCCCCCTGGCGTGGGACGCAGTCAGTCCCCCCCTCCCCCTGGCGTGGGACGCAGTCAGTCTTTGGTAATACATTGGTCAGTATTTGGTAATACATAAAATTGTATGTTTGTTTACAAATATAAAAGATAAATTGAAAGTTAAAGATGCTAATGTAGCTTGACTAAATATAATGTAAGTAGGATATAATTTGGTGCTCTGTAAGCGCGACCCACTGTAAGATAAGCGAGGACTAGAATAGTGCTTTAGCTCCTGTCCTCCTGCTCCTCCTCCTCCTCTCCCTTCACCCGTCTAGTTATGGACACGCAGAACAAAGTGGAAGGGCCTGGCTGCAAGAGGAAGGCGGACGACTGCCAGACCATCAATAGTCCCGGAAAAAGACCAAAATACACCGATGAAAATACTGGATATGAAGTCAGCCCAGATGGACAGGTCCTAACACTGTTCCTACTTCACCCTCCCGTATGCACCGAGCCCCCATCCCTGAAGGGATTGAAGAATATTGCCCTGAAGGGCCACAATTACCTCAAGGCTCTGGTAAACTATAAGTTTTGTACCATGTTTGTGGACACCGGCGCTTCAGGCAATATGATCAAAGACAAAGATGCAAGAATACTGGGATTGGATAAGAAGGTTTCGACCAGCCAATATAGTAAAGTCGCCTTCTTTGACAAAGACAGAAACGTCAGCATAAGGATTGTTGAAAATGTTAAAATCCTCCTAGAACACCGCATAGAGCTGGTTACCAAAGTAGACATTTTCCCGACAGAAATTGATAATTTATTCGGCTTAAACAAATATCCAATGATTTTCTTCAGTTTCCCACTAATGGTCGAGTACCATGTAATACAGCAGTTTAAACGGGATAATTCTTATATATATTTCAAGAACCTTCCAAGGTCTCAGAATAATAAGTTTAGGTTTCATAAATGTTGCATTAGGATCAAGATGCCGCCATCATCACAACCTGACCGCTGCACAAACAAAATAGTCATTGATTCGGGAGCTGACAAGACGTTCGTCTCAAGGTTATACCTAAAGAGACTCGGTCTAGAGAAACGTCCTCCCCAAACACTCCGGATACACATGGGGGGTGACGTATATCTGCAGGATGAGTTAAGTGTCCATCCAAACCCGGATGAGATATATCCCTTCACCATAGGCACGGACGTATTTGAGAAGTATGAATGTATACTCGACGCCTCCGCCTTCCAATTGTTCTTTAACGTTAATAATAATACTTATATGTCCCTGTTAACCTGATGACCTAATTGGACTTCAATAAAGTAGTGTTTCATTGTTTTGTATAAAAAAAATAAAAAAATGTGTGAGTGTGTGTGTAGACTCGCCTAGTTGTGCTTCGCGAGGGTTGAGCTCTGGCTCTTTGGTCCCGTCAATCAACTAGTGTACAGATTCCTGAGCCTATTGGGCTCTATCATATCTACATTTGAAACTGTGTATGGAGTCAGCCTCCACCACATCACTGCCTAATGCATTCCATCTGTTAACTACTCTAGCTGCCACTGAAAAAGTTCTTTCTAACGTCCCTGTGGCTCATTTGAGTACTCAGTTTCCACCTGTCTCCCCTTGTTCGTGTTCCACCAGTGTTAAATAAATATCTTTTATCTACCATGTCAATTCCTGTGAGAATTTTGTAGGTAATGATCATGTCTCTCCTTACTCATCAGTCTTCCAGTGTCGTGAGGTGCAGGTAACGCAGCCTTTCCTCGTAACTCATGCCTCTTAGTTCTGGGACTGGCGTAGTGGCATACCTCTGAACATTTTCCAGCTTCGTCTAGTAGTAGTGAAAATGGTGGTATGTTAGTATGGGTGATAGTGATGATACTGGTAGTTGTGAAGATGGTGGTATGTTAATATGAGTGATAGTGAGGATGATGGTAGTTGTGAAGATGGTGGTATGTTACTATGGGTGATAGTGAGGATGTTGGTAGTAGTGAAGATGGTGGTATGTTAATATGGGTGATAGTGAGGATGTTGGTAGTAGTGAAGATGGTGGGATGTTACTATGGGTGATAGTGAGGATGTTTGTAGTTGTGAAGATGGTGGTATGTTAATATGGGTGATAGTGAGGATGTTGGTAGTAGTGAAGATGGTGGTATGTTAATATGGGTGATAGTGAGGATGTTGGTACTAGTGAAGATGGTGGGATGTTAATATGGGTGATAGTGAGGATATTGGTAGTTGTGAAGATGGTGGGATGTTACTATGGGTGATAGTGAGGATGTTGGTAGTTGTGAAGATGGTGGGATGTTAATATGGGTGATAGTGAGGATGTTGGTAGTAGTGAAGATGGTGGTATGTTAATATGGGTGATAGTGAGGATTGTGGGAGTTGTGAAGATGGTGGTAAGTTAATATGGGTGATAGTGAGGATGTTGGTAGTTGTGAAGATGGTGGGATGTTAATATGGGTGATAGTGAGGATTGTGGTAGTTGTGAAGATGGTGGTATGTTAATATGGGTGATAGTGAGGATGGTGGTAGTTGTGAAGATGGTGGTATGTTAATATGGGTGATAGTGAGGATGCTGGTAGTTGTGAAGATGGTGGGGTGTTAATATGGGTGATCAACCTGTCCTCTTAAAAAGAACGTCGCTTTTGGCCGTTTGTCCGTATGGCCGAATTTGGACGTAATTTGGAAATGAAAAAAAATGAAAATAAATTTGGGATTTTTTTTTTCAACAACAGTAAGTTAAGGGTCCTCTGATAGGTTAGGTGGGCAGGAAATTCTCATAAAGTTTCAAAACGTTATGAAAAACGTGAATTTAAAGTGTCCTCTTATAACCTCTGCGCGTAGGCCGGACGACTCAAATAGAAAACGGAACAGAACGTCACTTTTGTGAGTCGATTTCATTTCAAATTACGTCCAAATTTGGCCATAGTGCGCATACGAGCCAAAAGTGACGTTCTTTTTAAGAGGACGGGTTGGGGTGATAGTGAGGATGTTGGTAGTTTTGAAGATGGTGGGATGTTAATATGGGTGATAGTGAGGATTGTGGTAGTTGTGAAGATGGTGGTATGTTAATATGGGTGATAGTGAGGATGGTGGTAGTTGTGAAGATGTTGAGATGTTAATATGGGTGATAGTGAGGATGTTGGTAGTTGTGAAGATGTTGGTAGTTGTGAAGATGGTGGTAGTTGTGAAGATGGTGGTATGTTAATATGGGTGATAGTGAGGATGTTGGTAGTTGTGAAGATGGTGGTATGTTAATATGGGTGATAGTGAGGATGTTGGTAGTTGTGAAGATGGTGGTATGTTAATATGGGTGATAGTGAGGATGGTGGTAGTTGTGAAGATGGGGTGGTAGTTAATATGGGTGATTGTGAAGATGGTGGGTATGTGATAGTGAGGAGTTATATGGGTGATAGTGAGGATGTGAGGATGGTGGTAGTTGTGAAGATGGTGGTATGTTAATATGGGTGATATGAGGATGGTGATAGTGATGGGTGATATTGAGGATGCTGGTGTGAAGATGGTGGGATGTTGTGGATGGTGGTGGTATGTTAATATGGGTGATGTTGGTAGTAGTGGGTGGTGAGGATGTTGGTAGTTGTGAAGATGGTGGTATGTTAATATGGGTGGATGGTGGTAGTTGTGAAGATGGTGGTGTTAATATGGGTGATAGTGAGGATGGTAGTTGGTGAGGATGTTGGGATGGGATGTATGTGAAGATGTGGTGATAGTGAAGATGGTGGTATGTTAATATGGGTGATAGTGAGGATGGTGGTGTTGTGAAGTTAATATGGGTGATAGTGAGGATGTTGGTAGTTGTGAAGATGGTGGTGATAGTGAGGATGTTAATATGGGTGATAGTGAGGATTGTGGTAGTTGTGAAGATGGTGTAGTTGTGAAGATGAAGATGTGGATGTGATGTTGGTAGTTGTGATGAAGATGTTGGGTGGTAGTTGTGAAGATGGTGGTATGTTAATATGGGTGATAGTGAGGATGTTGGTAGTTGTGAAGATGGTGGTATGTTAATATGGGTGATAGTGAGGATGGTGGTAGTTGTGAAGATGGTGGTATGTTAATATGGGTGATAGTGAGGATAGTTGTGGATGTGATGGTGGTAGTTGTGAAGATGGTGGTATGTTAATATGGGTGATAGTGAGGATGTTGGTAGTTGTGAAGATGGTGGTATGTTAATATGGGTGATAGTGAGGATGGTAGGTAGTTGTGATGATGGTGGTAGTTAATATGGGTGATAGTGAGGATGGTGGTAGTTGTGAGGATGGTGGTATGTTAATATGGGTGATATTGAGGATGCTGGTAGTTGTGAAGATGGTGGGATGTTAATATGGGTGATAGTGAGGATGGTGGTAGTTGTGAAGATGGTGGTATGTTAATATGGGTGATAGTGAGGATGCTGGTAGTTGTGAAGATGGTGGGATGTTAATATGGGTGATAGTGAGGATAATGGTAGTTGTGAAGATGGTGGTATGTTAATATGGGTGATAGTGAGGATGCTGGTAGTTGTGAAGATGGTATGTTAATATGGGTGATAAGATGGTAGTTGTGAAGATGGTGGTATGTTAATATGGGTGATAGTGAGGATGCTGGTAGTTGTGTAGATGGTGGGATGTTAATATGGGTGATAGTGAGGATAATGGTAGTTGTGGAGATGGTACCGGGTTGATACCAGGTTGATGGGGTTTTGGGAGTTCTTCTACTCCCCAAACCCGGCCCGGGGCCAGGCTTGACTTGTGAGAGTTTGGTCCAATAGGCTGTTGCTTGGAGCGGCCCGCAGGCCCACATACCCACCGCAGCCTGGTTGGTCCGGCACTCCTTGGAGGAAATGGCCATTGCTTTGCGCAGGAAAGCGGTGTTTCTGATGGGGGGAAAAAGAGAGACAATTGCACAGCGCAATCTGCAGGCGCAGTACGGTCAGTACTGGGTGGCATATAAATAGCTTTGGAAAAGGGGTCCTGCCCTCACTCTTGTTCCCGCCACAGACCGCTTCACACGAAACGTACCATCTCGCTCCGCACCGCCTTGAGGTTACCTTGAGGTTACCTCCCAGACTGATCCGCCAGGGGCGCCCTGCCCTACTCAATTTGCTTTAAAGTACAGTGCTGTTTCCATTACAAATTTAGTCAGGACTGTCCCCAGTGTCCGGCGTGTGCCTAGCGCCATCCCCTCGCGGTCCGTGCATCCCGCCCTAGCTAGTTCCCTAGGGTCCTCAGCCCCGTCACACCTGTCTTGGGGTCTGCCGGCGCGCCCTTCAGGTCCGTGCCCGGTGGGGCCCCTCTCTGAGAGGCCCAGCGTCGCCTGGTGGCGTGCCACGTGGCCAGGTTTTGGAGTCCTCTGTCCCTATGGCCGGCCTTAAGGCCCTGAGTTCCCGCTGCGCCCTCAGTGTGGGGGGCCACCCCCTGCTGCCGCAATGCCCCTTGGCAGGTGTGTGTCTCGCGCCGTGCCCCTAACAGACCGTGCCCCGGTTTTGCTTGCTCCCAGGCGTGCCCTAGGGGCACCTGTTTGCCCGCGCCCTAGTGGGCGGGCTCACGCATCGTGCACAGGTGCTGGACCGTTTGGCGGCGCCGTGGCCATGCCCAATAGTTGCATGCCTGTAGGCGTGCCCTAGGGTCCTCGGACTGTGAGGTGGCCTGGCGTCCCCTTGTGGCGACGCCATGTGGTCAGTTTGCATGCATGCGAGAACAAGAGTAAGTAATTATCAAAAGAAGGCACCAAACCGGGAAGGCTATGTAGCACCATCAAATGCGCAAAATAATCAGAGGGCGCTAAATATCACCAAGGATGCCAATACGAGAACAAAAACGCATAAGGCGAACGATATTAAAAGTATCCGAGTCACCAAGAATTCTATTGAGGGACAGGTGACCGCGAGGGGCGGTCGGAAAGCAAGACACACGCTCGTCCTGGAAGTCAGGACATTCAAGAAGGACATGCACAACCGTAAGAGGGACAATGCAACTAGGACAATAAGGAGCAGGGCGGCGCTCCATCAAGTGACCATGAGTTAAGCGAGTATGGCCAATACGCAACCTCGCCAGAGTTGTTTCCCACCGCCGGTTACGGTGGAAGGAGGACGGCCACGAGGAAACACAACATTTAAGAGTACGTAATGGGGCCTCGTAGCCTGGTGGATAGCGCGCAGGACTCGTAATTCTGTGGCGCGGGTTCGATTCCGGCACGAGGCAGAAACAAATGGGCAAAGTTTCTTTCACCCTGAATGCCCCTGTTACCTAGCAGTAAATAGGTACCTGGGTGTTAGCCAGCTGTCACGGGCTGCTTCCTGGGGGTGGAGGCCTGGTCGAGGACCGGGCCGCGGGGACACTAAAAAGCCCCGAAATCATCTCAAGATAACCTCAAGACGTAGCTTGTTACCAGTAACAGACAACCAAGAAGCCTGCCAACGGGTAAGGACTGAGGAATGGATAACCGGGTAAAAGTCGGAATACGGAATGCCCTTACGAGAGATGGGACAAGAGCGGACAGCTTCCTTGGCGGCAGCATCCGCACGCTCATTTAAAGACACCAATATGGCTGGGAACCCAACAAAACTCAACCGACTTAAATTTACTGTGAACGAGAAACAGCCAATGCTGGATCTCGACAACCACTGGATGAACTGGATTAAAGGACCCGAGAGCCATGAGGGCACTACGAGAGTCAACAACAACTACAAAGGAAGACTGACAACGAGAAAGTAGGAGACGAAGAGCATAGAGAATAGCATAAAGTTCTGCTGTAAAGATGCTAGTCTCCGGAGGCAAGCGACACATATAAGTGCGATCAGGAAAAACAACAGAGTAGCCAACACCGTCCGCTGACTTAGACCCATCGGTGAAGACAGAAACGGAGCGGGAGTGAGAAGAAAAGTGCTCGAGGAAAAGGCGTTTTAGAACCGTAGGAGGGGTAAAAGCTTTAGTGATACGGGTCAAGGATGTACAAAACCGCGGAAGAGGGACCCTCCACGGGGGCAAAGAAGGAACAACACGAGGAGAAACATCAGAAATACGAACGGAAAGAGAATCCTGCAGGCGAGACAACCGGACAGAAAGAGGGAGGTGGTGAAGAGGAACAGGAACCGCACGAGGGGTAAAAGTTAAAGCACGACAGAGGCGAGAGGAAGGATGTTGCAAGGACCGCGCAAGATAGCGAAGACAGTAGCGATCACGGCGGTCCTGGAGAGACAGGAAGCCAGTGTCAACATACAAGCTAAGGACGGGAGTCGAACGAAAGGCACCAGAACCGAGGCGCAACCCAGTATGGTGCAAAGCATCAAGACGGCGAAGAGTAGAAGGAGAAGCAGACGAGTAAGCAGGGCAACCATAATCGAGCTTAGACAGGACGAGAGAGGAATGTAAAGCAAGGAGAGTGCGCCTATCTGCCCCCCAAGAAGTATGGGACAAGACCCGAAGGAGGGTAAGGGCCTTAGAGCACTCAACACGGAGGTAAGAGATATGGGGAGACCAAGACAAACGAGTGTCAAGGAATAACCCCAAAAGCTTCGCGGAATCTTTGTATTCAAGGGGATGACCATAAAGTGACAAAGAGGGACGAAGAACAACCCGTTTCCGCGTAAATGTCATGGCACAAGTCTTAGAAGTAGAGAACTTGAAGCCATGATCAGTGGCCCAAGACGACACGGCATCAATTGCAAGTTGAAGCCGGCGTTGAAGGAGAGGCGAATCATCACCCTGACAACAAAGGGTAAGATCATCGACATAGAGAGCGGAGAAGACACCAGAAGGAAGAGAGGAAAGAAGACCATTGAGGGCAACCAGAAAAAGAGTAGTGCTCAGAACACTACCCTGGGGCACACCTTCGTATTGCTGAAAAGAGGCAGAGAGCGCGGTACCAAGGCGCACCCGAAAGGAACGACAGGAGAGGAAGCTGCGGAGAAAGAGAGGGAGATGACCACGAAGGCCAAAAGAATGAAGTTGAGATAGAATATGATATCGCCAAGTGGTGTCGTAAGCCTTTTCCAGGTCAAAAAGGACGACAACAACGGAGGTCTTCGCAGCAAAAGCAGTACGAATATAGACCTCCAAGTTCACCAGGACATCTGTCGTGCTGCGGCACTTGCGGAAACCAAATTGAGAAGGGAAGAGGAGGTGATGGTGTTCCAGGAACCACATCAGACGAACGTTAACCATACGTTCAAAAAGTTTGCAGACACAACTTGTGAGAGCAATAGGGCAAAAGTCCTTAGGGAAAGTACTCAGAGACCCCGGTTTGCGAACAGGGAGGACAACTGCATCGAGCCAGTCCTCAGAGACTGACGACGACTCCCAGATCCGATTATACAGACTCCGTAAATACTGAGACGTGCACGGAGGGAGATGGCGAAGCATCTCATAATGAATACCATCGGAGCCCGCCGCCGTAGAACCGCAGAGGGCCAGGGCAGAACGAAGTTCAGAGAGAGAGAAGGGATCATTATAGGGAAGTTGAAGACGAGTGCAGAAATCTAAAGGACGAGACTCAAGGACAGGTTTATGAAGAAGAAAAGATTGGGGAAGATGAAGACCAGAGCTAACAGAAGAAAAGTGGAAACCCAGTGCGGAAGCGACCTGCAACGGGTCCGCCACAAGAGTATCATGGAGGTGAAGGACCGGTGAAACATCGGGAACGAATTTACCCGCTTTCTTGCGGATACGCTTCCAGATCTGGGCCAGAGGAGTTTCGGACGAAATTGTTGAGACATAAGATGCCCAACATTCACGTTTAGCTGCACGGATGGCCCTACGGGCCACCGCACTCGTTTTCCGATTGAAAAGAAAAGAATCGGTCGTCTGCCTACGGCGGTGCCTCTTCCAGGCTGCACGCTTACAGCGGTCAGCCCGAGCACAGTCCGCATTCCACCAGGGAACGCTCTTCCGTGGACCCCGAGAGGAAGAGCGAGGGATAGAGCGGAGGGCAGCGTTGAAGACAGTGTCATGAAAAAGGAGGAGAGCGCGAGAGAGAGGCAGAAGGGAGAGGTCAGAGAGAGTAGCACTGAGGGTAAATAGGGTCCAGTCCACCTTAGCAAACTGCCACCTAGGGAAAGAGAGGGAAGAGCGAAACGAGAAAAAGGAAACAAGGATAGGGAAATGATCACTGCCATGGAGGTCATCAAGAACCTGCCACGTGAAATCTCAGTAAAGAGAAGAAGAGCAGAGAGAAATATCAAGACAGGAAAGGGTGCGAGTCCGAGAGTCCAAATGAGTGGGCTCACCAGAATTTAGAAGAGACAGGGAAGAAGAGAGGAGAAACGGCTCAAGAAGGTGACCCCGGGTATTCGTCAGAACATCACCCCAAAGAGAATGACGACAATTGAAGTCACCCAGCAGGAGCACAGGCTCCAGCAAGGAGTCCAAGAGGTGTTTCAAATCGGGAAGAGAAAGCGGGACACTCGGGGGGGGAGATAAATGGAACAAACTGTGTACCATTTCCCCACAAAGATACGAGCAGCAGAACAATGGAGAGGCAAAGGAAAAAGTAAAGGAACAAAGGGAACATCAGCGCGAATCAAGAGAGCAGAAGAATTAGAAGCCCCAGCAACGGCTGGGGGGGGGGGGAGAAAGGAATAGCCACGAAAACGACCAGGACGAGCACCAAGCATCGGCTCCTGGAGACAGACACAAAGGGGCGAAAACCGCGAAATCAGAAGTTGGAGTTCGAGGAAATTGGCGTAATAACCTCGAACGTTCCACTGAAGAAGAGACATCGACGAGAAGAGAAAGGACAAAAACAGAGAACAAGGAAGAAACAAAGGCGAAAGAGCAACAGAGCACGTTAAAGAATATCAGGGTCGGGATCAGGGTCAGCAAAGTCAGGGTTAGGGGGCATGGGTAAACTGAGCAAAGACGGAGGGAAGGATGCGGGAGAACAGATCAGAGGTGGGCGGGCGGGGTCCGGAGGAGGAGGAGGAGACAACGGAGAGGAGCAGTCAAGGACAGCAGCAGGAAGAGGGGGAGTAGAAAGAGGGGAGCGCACCTCAGCAAGGGCAGCAACCGAAAGGGAAGAGGGGGCCAAAGGAACCTCCATAGCTGGAACAGGGGGCGCAATCACTAAAATGGGAGGGGAAGGAGCAACAGAGCCAGAAGTAAGGGCTGAGGAAAAAAGCGAAGCCTTCTTACCCGCCGGAGAGGAGGAAGGAGAGGAGCCAGGCTTACACTTCTGACTTAAAGAGACCGGTGTCCCAGCAACTACGTACCGGGCAATGGATTCCAGTGTCTCAACAGGAGAAGCTGAACGAGAGCACACACGACGGCCGTTAGGAGAGCGATGGACATCCACCTGCACCGACAGGCGGCGGGGAGAGCCGATAGATGGAGGAGAAGGATGGGAAGGAGGATCGGAGGGAGACGAGGAAGAAGACACTGGAGACATGACAGACCGGGTAGAAAGAAGGGGAACCCCAGACAGAGGACCAGCAGGGGGACCCTTCAAGACAGAACTCAAAGGAACAGAGGAGGGGGCAGTGGGCGCATCAGGGTCCAAGGCCCGGAAACGGTTGAGAGTCTGAGGAAGGTGGGAAGGATGGGGAGAAGAAGAGCGCAACACACGAGCATAAGAGACGTTAGCATAAGGCGGGAGCCGGCGAACCTGGCGCCTCACCTCGGGAAAAGATAAACGCTCCTGGTGCTTCAAGTTGAGGACGGCTCCCTCAAGCTTGTAATGGATACAGGCATGGGAGAAGGTAGGATGGGCCTCACCGCAGTTGAGGCAGCGAGCTTGGGGAGAAGTGCACTCCGACTTAGAGTGACCTTCACCCCCACACAAAGGGCAGAGAGAGACAGTCCCAGAGCAGCAGAGGGCACCATGCCCAAACCTCCAGCACTTGTTACAAAGTCGAGGAGAAGGAATATACTCCTGGACAGAGCACCTGGCACCAGCAAGAATGACAGAGGATGGAAGGGTCCTACCATCAAAGGTGACCTTCACAACTCGAAGGGGTTGACGGCGACGACCACGAGGGGGACGAGTAAACGAGTCTATCTGGAGGACAGAATGGCGTTGGGCATCAAGGATATGTCGAATATCGTCGTGGCAGTCTCGCAGATTTCGAACACCCGTCGCAACATGGGGCGGGAGGAGAATAGTGCCAACACTGGCGTTCAACTGAACGTTCTTTGAGACCCGAACAGGGATCTCGCCAAGGCAGGATAAGGCAGCCAAGCGGGAAGCTGCAACCTGAGAAGGAGCAGCAACGACACGTGTACCGAGACGAGTGGGGTGGAAAGTAACAGACGCATCCACGGAATCAACGAGATGCCGATGGAGGGAGAAATCGTCAGGCGGCGCAAAATCAAGAGGGAGGAGATCAAAGTATTTGGCCCACGAAGCAGGACCCAATGAGGCCTGATACGCATCAGTACAGGAAGGAAACGAGCGAGTGCGGCCATGGCGCAGATGGCGTTGAGAATCCCCAGAGAGAGAGGGGTCAAAAGGCGCAGTAGTCACAACGAGAGACTTAGCCGCACCAGGGGACGAAGCGGTCACCACTGGGGGCGTGAGGCTCGACCCAACAACAGAGGAGGGAGGGGAGCTGGGGGAAGAATCCAGGATGGTCAAAGGAGGAGCAAGGTTGGGGCCCACTGCAGCGGGGGCTACAGAGCCCAGTCTTCCAATACAGGCCGACTCGGGGGCTTGGTCGCCCACCCCACGAGCCTGAGAGGGTACAACAGAAACATTCAACGACATATAGACGTAGAAAAAGAAATTCATCAACGAATGTGCCCCCATACCCACCATGGAGCCACAATTAGAGGCAGGACACCCAACAGGAAGCCATTTCCAACCATGCCGGGGCCCCCTAGGGGTGCGTCGTGAGTATACGCCCCACAAACGCCACCTTAAGAACCGTCAGTCCGTTAAGATCAGGTTCAGTAACGAAAGGGGGATTAACAATAAAAGGTTCCCCTCGCTCGAGACGTAGGGTACTACAGTTCTAAGGGTGCAAGAGTATGCCTCCTCAAGCACCCGGGCGTCAAAATAGAAGAAGTCCAAAGGAATAACCAAAACAAGCAAAAGGTCGACAGGAAAAGACAAGCAGATAGGAGAAGAGGGGGGGAGAAAAACGAAACAAAAGGAAAAGGAAAAGCGATCCGGCACAATTAGAGAAGACAGCAGCCGGAGTGCAAGGCCACCAAAGGACAGAGGACTGTCCCACGGAGCATCACACTCCAGCAGCTGTCCAGTAAGCCCCCCTCACGACGCCAACGGGCCGGATGGGGAGGGGGGGGGGGTTAGATTTAGGAAATACTTGGGTAAATACTTTTTCGGTAACAGGGTTGTTGATTTGTGTTATCAATTACCTCGTAACGTGGTGGAGGTGGGGTCCCTCGATTGTTTCAAACGTGGGTTGGACATGTATATGAGTGGGATTGGGTGGTTATAAATAGGAGCTGCCTCAAATGGGCCAATAGGCCCTCTGCAGTTACCTTTGTTCTTATTTTCACATGTTCTTATAGTATAGATAAATTTCTAGATCTTCAGACTAATTCAGGAGCAAGAGTAATTGGCATGGAACGCAGTCAGTCCCCCCCCCACTGGTGTGGGACGCAGTCAGTTCCCCCCCCCTGGTGTGGGACGCAGTCAGCACCCCCCTGGTGTGGGACGCAGTAAGCCCCCCCCCTTGGTGTGGGACGCAGTAAGCCCCCCCCCCTTGGTGTGGGACGCAGTCAGTCCCCCCCCCCTTGGTGTGGGACGCAGTCAGTTCCCCCCCCTTGGTGTGGGACGCAGTCAGTCCCCCCCCTTGGTGTGGGATGCAGTCAGTCCCCCCCCCTTGGTGTGGGACGCAGTCAGTCCCCCCCCTGGTGTGGGACGCAGTCCCTCCCCCTTGGTGTGGGACGCAGTCCCTCCCCCTTGGAGTGGGATGCAGTCCCTCCCCCTTGGTGTGGGACGCAGTCAGTCCCCCCCCCTGGTGTGGGACGCAGTCAGTCCCCCCCCCCCTGGTGTGGGACGCAGTCAGTCCCCCCCCTTGGTGTGGGACGCAGTCAGTCCCCCCCCTTGGTGTGGGACGCAGTCAGTCCCCCCCCTTGGTGTGGGACGCAGTCAGTCCCCCCCCTTGGTGTGGGACGCAGTCAGCCCCCCCCCTTGGTGTGGGACGCAGTCAGACCCCCCCCCCTGGTGTGGGACGCAGTCAGTCCCCCCCCCTTGGTGTGGGACGCAGTCAGTCCCCCCCTTGGTGTGGGACGCAGTCAGTCCCCCCCCCTTGGTGTGGGACGCAGTCAGTCCCCCCCCTTTGTGTGGGACGCAGTCAGTCCCCCCCCCCTTTGTGTGGAACCCAGTCAGTCCCCCCCCCTGGCGTGAGACGCAGTCAGTCCCCCCCCCTGGCGTGAGACGCAGTCAGTCCCCCCCCTGGCAGTACGGACGCAGTCAGTCCCCCCCCCCTGGTGTGGGACGCAGTCAGTCCCCCCCCTGGTGTGGGACGCAGTCAGTCCCCCCCCCTGGTGTGGGACGCAGTCAGTCCCCCCCCCTGGTGTGGGACGCAGTCAGTCCCCCCCCCCCTGGTGTGGGACGCAGTCAGTCCCCCCCCCCTGGTGTGGGACGCAGTCAGTCCCCCCCCCCCTGGTGTGGGACGCAGTCAGTCCCCCCCCCCCCCTGGTGTGGGACGCAGTCAGTCCCCCCCCCCCCTGGTGTGGGACGCAGTCCCCCCCCCCCCTGTGGGACGCAGTCAGTCCCCCCCCCCTGGTGTGGGACGCAGTCAGTCCCCCCCTCCCCCTGGCGTGGGACGCAGTCAGTCCCCCCCCCCTGGTGTGGGACGCAGTCAGTCCCCCCCCCCCCTGGCGTGGGACGCGTCAGTCAGTTCCCCCCCCCTGGCGTGGGACGCAGGTCCCCCCCCCTGGCGTGGGACGCAGTCAGTCCCCCTGGCGTGGGACGCAGTCAGTCCCCCTGGCGTGGGACGCAGTCAGTCCCCCTGGCGTGGGACGCAGTCAGTCCCCCTGGCGTGGGACGCAGTCAGTCCCCCTGGCGTGGGACGCAGTCAGTCCCCCTGGCGTGGGACGCAGTCAGTCCCCCCCTCCCCCTGGCGTGGCACGCAGTCAGTCCCCCTGGCGTGGGACGCAGTCAGTCCCCCTGGCGTGGGGACGCAGTCAGTCCCCCTGGCGTGGGACGCAGTCAGTCCCCCCTCCCCCTGGCGTGGGACGCATTCAGTCCCCCCTCCCTCTGGCGTGGGATGCAGTCAGTCCCCCTGGCGTGGGACGCAGTCAGTCCCCCTGGCGTGGGACGCAGTCAGTCCCCCCCTTCCCCTGGCGTGGGACGCAGTCAGTCCCCCCTCCCCCTGGCGTGGGACGCAGTCAGTCCCCCTGGCGTGGGACGCAGTCAGTCCCCCTGGCGTGGGACGCAGTCAGTCCCCCCCCTGGCGTGGGACGCAGTCAGTCCCCCTGGCGTGGGACGCAGTCAGTCCCCCCCCAGTCCCCCTGGCGTGGGACGCAGTCAGTCCCCCCGCCCCCCTGGCGTGGGACGCAGTCAGTGGGACGCCCCCCTCCCCCTGGCGTGGGACGCAGTCAGTCCCCCTGGCGTGGGACGCAGTCAGTCCCCCCCCCTGGCGTGGGACGCAGTCAGTCCCCCCCCCTCCCCCTGGCGTGGGACGCAGTCAGTCCCCCTGGCGTGGGACGCAGTCAGTCCCCCTGGCGTGGGACGCAGTCAGTCCCCCTGGCGTGGGACGCAGTCAGTCCCCCTGGCGTGGGACGCAGTCAGTCCCCCTGGCGTGGGACGCAGTCAGTCCCCCTGGCGTGGGACGCAGTCAGTCCCCCTGGCGTGGGACGCAGTCAGTCCCCCCCCCCTGGCGTGGGACGCAGTCAGTCCCCCTGGCGTGGGACGCAGTCAGTCCCCCTGGCGTGGGACGCAGTCAGTCCCCCTGGCGTGGGACGCAGTCAGTCCCCCCCCCTGGCGTGGGACGCAGTCAGTCCCCCCCCTGGCGTGGGACGCAGTCAGTCCCCCCCCCCCTGGCGTGGGACGCAGTCAGTCCCCCCAGTCCCTGGCGTGGGACGCAGTCAGTCCCCCTGGCGTGGGACGCAGTCAGTCCCCCCCCCCTGGCGTGGGACGCAGTCAGTCCCCCCCCCCCTGGCGTGGGACGCAGTCAGTCCCCCTGTCAGACGCAGTCCCCCCCCCTGGCGTGGGACGCAGTCAGTCCCCCCCCCCCCCTGGCGTGGGACGCAGTCAGTCCCCCCCTGGCGTGGGACGCAGCAGTCAGTCCCCCTGGCGTGGGACGCAGTCAGTGGGACGCAGTCCCCCCCCCCTGGCGTGGGACGCAGTCAGTCCCCCCCCCCCCCCGTGGGACGCAGTCAGTCCCCCTGGCGTGGGACGCAGTCCCCCCCCCTGGCGTGGGACGCAGTCAGTCCCCCCCCCCCCTGGCGTGGGACGCAGTCAGTCCCCCCCCCCCCCCTGGCGTGGGACGCAGTCAGTCCCCCCCCAGTCCCCCCTGGCGTGGGACGCAGTCAGTCCCCCTGGCGTGGGACGCCCCCCTGGCGTGGGACGCAGTCAGTCCCCCCCCCCCTGGCGTGGGACGCAGTCAGTCCCCCTGGCGTGGGACGCAGTCAGTCAGTCCCCCTGGCGTGGGACGCAGTCAGCAGTCCCCCCCCCTGGCGTGGGACGCAGTCAGTCAGTCCCCCTGGCGTGGGACGCAGTCCCCCCCCTGGCGTGGGACGCAGTCAGTCCCCCTGGCGTGGGACGCAGTCAGTCCCCCTGGCGTGGGACGCAGTCAGTCCCCCCCCCTGGCGTGGGACGCAGTCAGTCCCCCCCCTGGCGTGGGACGCAGTCAGTCCCCCTGGCGTGGGACGCAGTCAGTCCCCCTGGCATGGGACGCAGTCAGTCCCCCTGGCGTGGGACGCAGTCAGTCCCCCTGGCGTGGGACGCAGTCAGTCCCCCTGGCGTGGGACGCAGTCAGTCCCCCTGGCGTGGGACGCAGTCAGTCCCCCTGGCGTGGGACGCAGTCAGTCCCCCCCCCCTGGCGTGGGACGCAGTCAGTCCCCCCCCAGTCAGTCCCCCCCCCCGTGGGACGCAGTCAGTCCCCCTGGCGTGGGACGCAGTCAGTCCCCCTGGCGTGGGACGCAGTCAGTCCCCCTGGCGTGGGACTGGCGTGGGACGCAGTCAGTCCCCCTGGCGTGGGACGCAGTCAGTCAGTCCCCCTGGCGTGGGACGCAGCAGTCAGTCCCCCTGGCGTGGGACAGCAGTCAGTGGGACGCCCCCTGGCGTGGGACGCAGTCAGTCCCCCTGGCGTGGGACGCAGTCAGTCCCCCTGGCGTGGGACGCAGTCAGTCCCCCTGGCGTGGGACGCAGTCAGTCCCCCTGGCGTGGGACGCAGTCAGTCCCCCTGGCGTGGGACGCAGTCAGTCCCCCTGGCGTGGGACGCAGTCAGTCCCCCTGGCGTGGGACGCAGTCAGTCCCCCTGGCGTGGGACGCAGTCAGTCCCCCTGGCGTGGGACGCAGTCAGTCCCCCTGGCGTGGGACGCAGTGGGACGCAGTGGGACGCAGTCAGTCCCCCTGGCGTGGGACGCAGTCAGTCCCCCTGGCGTGGGACGCAGTCAGTCCCCCTGGCGTGGGACGCAGTCAGTCCCCCTGGCGTGGGACGCAGTCAGTCCCCCTGGCGTGGGACGCAGTCAGTCCCCCTGGCGTGGGACGCAGTCAGTCCCCCTGGCGTGGGACGCAGTCAGTCCCCCTGGCGTGGGACGCAGTCAGTCCCCCTGGCGTGGGACGCAGTCAGTCCCCCTGGCGTGGGACGCAGTCAGTCCCCCTGGCGTGGGACGCAGTCAGTCCCCCTGGCGTGGGACGCAGTCAGTCCCCCTGGCGTGGGACGCAGTCAGTCCCCCTGGCGTGGGACCCCTGGCGTGGGACGCAGTCAGTCCCCCTGGCGTGGGACGCAGTCAGTCCCCCTGGCGTGGGACGCAGTCAGTCCCCCTGGCGTGGGACGCAGTCAGTCCCCCTGGCGTGGGACGCAGTCAGTCCCCCTGGCGTGGGACGCAGTCAGTCCCCCTGGCGTGGGACGCAGTCAGTCCCCCTGGCGTGGGACGCAGTCAGTCCCCCTGGCGTGGGACGCAGTCAGTCCCCCTGGCGTGGGACGCAGTCAGTCCCCCTGGCGTGGGACGCAGTCAGTCCCCCTGGCGTGGGACGCAGTCAGTCCCCCTGGCGTGGGACGCAGTCAGTCCCCCTGGCGTGGGACGCAGTCAGTCCCCCTCCCCCCGGCGTGGGACGCAGTCAGTCCCCCTGGCGTGGGACGCAGTCAGTCCCCCTGGCGTGGGACGCAGTCCCCCAGTGGGACGCCCCCAGTCCCCCTGGCGTGGGACGCAGTCAGTCCCCCTGGCGTGGGACGCAGTCAGTCCCCCTGGCGTGGGACGCAGTCAGTCCCCCTGGCGTGGGACGCAGTCAGTCCCCCTGGCGTGGGACGCAGTCAGTCCCCCTGGCGTGGGACGCAGTCAGTCCCCCCCTGGCGTGGGACGCAGTCAGTCCCCCTGGCGTGGGACGCAGTCCCCCTGGCGTGGGACGCAGTCAGTCAGTCCCCCTGGCGTGGGACGCAGTCAGTCCCCCCCCCCTGGCGTGGGACGCAGTCAGTCCCCCTGGCGTGGGACGCAGTCAGTCCCCCTGGCGTGGGACGCAGTCAGTCCCCCTGGCGTGGGACGCAGTCAGTCCCCCTGGCGTGGGACGCAGTCAGTCCCCCTGGCGTGGGACGCAGTCAGTCCCCCTGGCGTGGGACGCAGTCAGTCCCCCTGGCGTGGGACGCAGTCAGTCCCCCTGGCGTGGGACGCAGTCAGTCCCCCTGGCGTGGGACGCAGTCAGTCCCCCTGGCGTGGGACGCAGTCAGTCCCCCTGGCGTGGGACGCAGTCAGTCCCCCTGGCGTGGGACGCAGTCAGTCCCCCTGGCGTGGGACGCAGTCAGTCCCCCTGGCGTGGGACGCAGTCAGTCCCCCTGGCGTGGGACGCAGTCAGTCCCCCTGGCGTGGGACGCAGTCAGTCCCCCTGGCGTGGGACGCAGTCAGCAGTCAGTCCCCCTGGCGTGGGACGCAGTCAGTCCCCCTGGCGTGGGACGCAGTCAGTCCCCCTGGCGTGGGACGCAGTCAGTCCCCCTGGCGTGGGACGCAGTCCCCCTGGCGTGGGACGCAGTCAGTCCCCCCCTCCCCCTGGCGTGGGACCCAGTCCCCCTGGCGTGGGACGCAGTCAGTCCCCCCCTCCCCCTGGCGTGGGACGCAGTCAGTCCCCCCCTCCCCCTGGCGTGGGACGCAGTCAGTCCCCCTCCCCCTGGCGTGGGACGCAGTCAGTCCCCCCGTGGGACGCAGTCTCCCCCTGGCGTGGGACGCAGTCAGTCCCCCCCTCCCCCTGGTGTGGGACGCAGTCAGTCCCCCCCTCCCCCTGGCGTGGGACGCCGTCAGTCCCCCCCCCCCTGGCGTGGGACGCAGCCAGTCCCCCTGGCGTGGGACGCAGTCAGTCCCCCTGGCGTGGGACGCAGTCAGTCCCCCTGGCGTGGGACGCAGTCAGTCCCCCCCTCCCCCTGGCGTGGGACGCAGTCAGTCCCCCCCTCCCCCTGGCGTGGGACGCAGTCAGTCCCCCCCTCCCCCTGGCGTGGGACGCAGTCAGTCTTTGGTAATACATTGGTCAGTATTTGGTAATACATAAAATTGTATGTTTGTTTACAAATATAAAAGATAAATTGAAAGTTAAAGATGCTAATGTAGCTTGACTAAATATAATGTAAGTAGGATATAATTTGGTGCTCTGTAAGCGCGACTCACTGTAAGATAAGCGAGGACTAGAATAGTGCTTTAGCTCCTGTCCTCCTGCTCCTCCTCCTCCTCTCCCTTCACCCGTCTAGTTATGGACACGCAGAACAAAGTGGAAGGGCCTGGCTGCAAGAGGAAGGCGGACGACTGCCAGACCATCAATAGTCCCGGAAAAAGACCAAAATACACCGATGAAAATACTGGATATGAAGTCAGCCCAGATGGACAGGTCCTAACACTGTTCCTACTTCACCCTCCCGTATGCACCGAGCCCCCATCCCTGAAGGGATTGAAGAATATTGCCCTGAAGGGCCACAATTACCTCAAAGCTCTGGTAAACTATAAGTTTTGTACCATGTTTGTGGACACCGGCGCTTCAGGCAATATGATCAAAGACAAAGATGCAAGAATACTGGGATTGGATAAGAAGGTTTCGACCAGCCAATATAGTAAAGTCGCCTTCTTTGACAAAGACAGAAACGTCAGCATAAGGATTGTTGAAAATGTTAAAATCCTCCTAGAACACCGCATAGAGATGGTTACCAAAGTAGACATTTTCCCGACAGAAATTGATAATTTATTCGGCTTAAACAAATATCCAATGATTTTCTTCAGTTTCCCACTAATGGTCGAGTACCATGTAATACAGCAGTTTAAACGGGATAATTCTTATATATATTTCAAGCACCTTCCAAGGTCTCAGAATAATAAGTTTAGGTTTCATAAATGTTGCATTAGGATCAAGATGCCGCCATCATCACAACCTGACCGCTGCACAAACAAAATAGTCATTGATTCGGGAGCTGACAAGACGTTCGTCTCAAGGTTATACCTAAAGAGACTCGGTCTAGAGAAACGTCCTCCACAAACACTCCGGATACACATGGGGGGTGACGTGTATCTGCAGGATGAGTTAAGCGTCCATCCAAACCCGGATGATATATATCCCTTCACCATAGGCACGGACGTATTTGAGAAGTATGAATGTATACTCGACGCCTCCGCCTTCCAATTGTTCTTTAACGTTAATAATAATACTTATATGTCCCTGTTAACCTGATGACCTAATTGGACTTCAATAAAGTAGTGTTTCATTGTTTTGTATAAAAAAAATAAAAAAATGTGTGTGTGTGTGTAGACTCGCCTAGTTGTGCTTCGCGAGGGTTGAGCTCTGGCTCTTTGGTCCCGTCAATCAACTAGTGTACAGATTCCTGAGCCTATTGGGCTCTATCATATCTACATTTGAAACTGTGTATGGAGTCAGCCTCCACCACATCACTGCCTAATGCATTCCATCTGTTAACTACTCTAGCTGCCACTGAAAAAGTTCTTTCTAACGTCCCTGTGGCTCATTTGAGTACTCAGTTTCCACCTGTCTCCCCTTGTTCGTGTTCCACCCGTGTTAAATAAATATCTTTTATCTACCATGTCAATTCCTGTGAGAATTTTGTAGGTAATGATCATGTCTCTCCTTACTCATCAGTCTTCCAGTGTCGTGAGGTGCAGGTAACGCAGCCTTTCCTCGTAACTCATGCCTCTTAGTTCTGGGACTGGCGTAGTGGCATACCTCTGAACATTTTCCAGCTTCGTCTAGTAGTAGTGAAAATGGTGGTATGTTAGTATGGGTGATAGTGATGATACTGGTAGTTGTGAAGATGGTGGTATGTTAATATGAGTGATAGTGAGGATGATGGTAGTTGTGAAGATGGTGGTATGTTACTATGGGTGATAGTGAGGATGTTGGTAGTAGTGAAGATGGTGGTATGTTAATATGGTGATAGTGATGTTGGTAGTGAAGAGATGATGGTGGTAGGATGTTGGTAGTTGTGAAGATGGTGGTATGTTAATATGGGTGATAGTGAGGATGTTGGTAGTTGTGAAGATGGTGGTATGTTAATATGGGTGATAGTGAGGATGTTGGTAGTTGTGAAGATGGTGGTATGTTAATATGGGTGATAGTGAGGATGTTGGTAGTTGTGAAGATGGTGGTATGTTAATATGGGTGATAGTGAGGATTGTGGTAGTTGTGAAGATGGTGGTATGTTAATATGGGTGATAGTGAGGATGGTGGTAGTTGTGAAGATGGTGGTATGTTAATATGGGTGATAGTGAGGATGTTGGTAGTTGTGAAGATGGTGGTATGTTAATATGGGTGATAGTGAGGATGTTGGTAGTTGTGAAGATGGTGGTATGTTAATATGGGTGATAGTGAGGATGTTGGTAGTTGTGAAGATGGTGGTATGTTAATATGGGTGATAGTGAGGATGTGGTAGTTGTGAAAGATGTTAATATGGGGATAGTGAGGATGGTGGTATGTTGTAGTTGTGTGAAGATGGTGGGATGTGAGGATGTTGGTAGTTGTATGGGGTGATAGGATGTGTGGTAGTTGTGAAGATGGTGGGATGTTAATATGGGTGATAGTGAGGATGTTGGTAGTTGTGAAGATGGTGGTATGTTAATATGGGTGATAGTGAGGATGTTGGTAGTTGTGAAGATGGTGGTATGTTAATATGGGTGATAGTGAGGATGGTGGTAGTTGTGAAGATGGTGGGATGTTAATATGGGTGATAGTGAGGATGGTGGTAGTTGTGAAGATGGTGGTATGTTAATATGGGTGATAGTGAGGATGTTGGTAGTTGTGAAGATGGTGGTATGTTAATATGGGTGATAGTGAGGATGTTGGTAGTTGTGAAGATGGTGGTATGTTAATATGGGTGATAGTGAGGATGTTGGTAGTTGTGAAGATGGTGGTATGTTAATATGGGTGATAGTGAGGATGTTGGTAGTTGTGAAGATGGTGGGATGTTAATATGGGTGATAGTGAGGATGGTGGTAGTTGTGAAGATGGTGGTATGTTAATATGGGTGATAGTGAGGATGGTGGTAGTTGTGAAGATGGTGGTATGTTAATATGGGTGATAGTGAGGATGGTGGTAGTTGTGAAGATGGTGGTATGTTAATATGGGTGATAGTGAGGATGCTGGTAGTTGTGAAGATGGTGGTATGTTAATATGGGTGATAGTGAGGATGGTGGTAGTTGTGAAGATGGTGGTATGTTAATATGGGTGATAGTGAGGATGGTGGTAGTTGTGAAGATGGTGGTATGTTAATATGGGTGATAGTGAGGATGCTGGTAGTTGTGAAGATGGTGGTATGTTAATATGGGTGATAGTGAGGATGCTGGTAGTTGTGAAGATGGTGGGGTGTTAATATGGGTGATAGTGAGGATGCTGGTAGTTGTGTAGATGGTGGGATGTTAATATGGGTGATAGTGAGGATAATGGTAGTTGTGGAGATGGTACCGGGTTGATACCAGGTTGATGGGGTTTTGGGAGTTCTTCTACTCCCCAAACCCGGCCCGGGGCCAGGCTCGACTTGTGAGAGTTTGGTCCAATAGGCTGTTGCTTGGAGCGGCCCGCAGGCCCACATACCCACCGCAGCCTGGTTGGTCTGGCACTCCTTGGAGGAAATGGCCATTGCTTTGCGCAGGAAAGCGGTGTTTCTGATGGGGGGAAAAAGAGAGACAATTGCACAGCGCAATCTGCAGGCGCAGTACGGTCAGTACTGGGTGGCATATAAATAGCTTTGGAAAAGGGGTCCTGCCCTCACTCTTGTTCCCGCCACAGACCGCTTCACACGAAACGTACCATCTCGCTCCGCACCGCCTTGAGGTTACCTTGAGGTTACCTCCCAGACTGATCCGCCAGGGGCGCCCTGCCCTACTCAATTTGCTTTAAGGTACAGTGCTGTTTCCATTACAAATTTAGTCAGGACTGTCCCCAGTGTCCGGCGTGTGCCTAGCGCCATCTCCTCGCGGTCCGTGCATCCCGCCCTAGCTAGTTCCCAAGGGTCCTCAGCCCCGTCACACCTGTCTTGGGGTCTGCCGGCGCGCCCTTCAGGTCCGTGCCCGGTGGGGCCCCTCTCTGAGAGGCCCAGCGTCGCCTGGTGGCGTGCCACGTGGCCAGGTTTTGGAGTCCTCTGTCCCTATGGCCGGCCTTAAGGCCCTGAGTTCCCGCTGCGCCCTCAGTGTGGGGGGCCACCCCCTGCTGCCGCAATGCCCCTTGGCAGGTGTGTGTCTCGCGCCGTGCCCCTAACAGACCGTGCCCCGGTTTTGCTTGCTCCCAGGCATGCCCTAGGGGCACCCGTTTGCCCGCGCCCTAGTGGGCGGGCAGGCGGGCTCACGCATCGTGCACAGGTGCTGGACCGTTTGGCGGCGCCGTGGCCATGCCCAATAGTTGCATGCCTGTAGGCGTGCCCTAGGGGCCTCGGACTGTGAGGTGGCCTGGCGTCCCCTTGTGGCGACGCCATGTGGTCAGTTTGCATGCATGCGAGAACAAGAGTAAGTAAGTAATTATCAAAAGAAGGCACCAAACCGGGAAGGCTATGTAGCACCATCAAATGCGCAAAATAATCAGAGGGCGCTAAATATCACCAAGGATGCCAATACGAGAACAAAAACGCATAAGGCGAACGATATCAAAAGTATCCGAGTCACCAAGAATTATATTGAGGGACAGGTGACCGCGAGGGGCAGTCGGAAAGCAAGACACACGCTCGTCCTGGAAGTCAGGACATTCAAGAAGGACATGCACAACTGTAAGAGGGACAATGCAACTAGGACAATAATTAGCAGGGCAACGCTCCATCTAGTGACCATGGGTTTAGCGAGTATGGCCAATACGCAACCTCGCCAGAGCTGTTTCCCACCGCCGGTTACGGTGGAAGGAGGACGGCCACGAGGAAACACAACATTTAAGAGTACGTAATGGGGCCTCGTAGCCTGGTGGATAGCGCGCAGGACTCGTAATTCTGTGGCGCGGGTTCGATTCCCGCACGAGGCAGAAACAAATGGGCAAAGTTTCTTTCACCCTGAATGCCCCTGTTACCTAGCAGTAAATAGGTACCTGGGTGTTAGCCAGCTGTCACGGGCTGCTTCCTGGGGGTGGAGGCCTGGTCGAGGACCGGGCCGCGGGGACACTAAAAAGCCCCGAAATCATCTCAAGATAACCTCAAGACGTAGCTTGTTACCAGTAACAGACAACCAAGAAGCCTGCCAACGGGTAAGGACTGAGGAATGGATAACCGGGTAAAAGTCGGAATACGGAATGCCTTTACGAGAGATGGGACAGCTTCCTTGGCGGCAGCATCCGCACGCTCATTTAAAGACACACCAATATGGCTGGGAACCCAACAAAACTCAACCGACTTAAAATTACTGTGAACAAGAAACTGCCAATGCTGGATCTCGACAACTACTGGATGAACCGGATTAAAGGACCCGAGAGCCAGGAGGGCACTACGAGAGTCAACAACAACTACAAAGGAAGACTGACAACGAGAAAGCAGGAGACAAAGAGCATAGAGAATAGCATAAAGTTCCGCTGTAAAGATGCTAGTCTCCGGAGGTAAGCGACACATATAAGTGCGATCAGGAAAAACAACCGAGTAGCCAACACCGTCCGCCGACTTAGACCCATCGGTGAAGACAGAAACGGAGCGGGAGTGAGAAGAAAAGTGCTCAAGGAAAAGGCGTTTTAGAACCGTAGGAGGGGTAAAAGCTTTAGTGATACGGGTCAAGGAAGTACAAAACCGCGGAAGAGGGACTCTCCACGGGGGCAAAGAAGGAACAACACGAGGAGAAACATTAGAAATATGAACGCAAAGAGAATCCTGGAGGCGAGATAACCGGACAGAAAGAGGGAGGTGGTGAAGAGGAACAGGAACCGCAGGAGGGGTAAAAGTTAAAGCACGACAGAGGCGAGAGGAAGGATGTTGTAAGGACCGCGCAAGATAGCGAAGACAGTAGCGATCACGGCGGTCCTGGAGAGACAGGAAGCCAGTGTCAACATACAAGCTAAGGACGGGAGTCGAACGAAAGGCACCAGAACTGAGGCGCAACCCAGTATGGTGCAAAGCATCAAGACGGCGAAGAGTAGGAGAAGCAGACGAGTAAGCAGGGCAACCATAATCGAGCTTAGACAGGACAAGAGAGGAATGTAAAGCAAGGAGAGTGCGCCTATCTGGCCCCCAAGATGTATAGGACAAGACCCGAAGGAGGGTAATGGCCTTAGAGCACTCAACACGGAGGTAAGAGATATGGGGAGACCAAGACAAACGAGTGTCAAGGAATAACCCCAAAAGTTTCGCGGAATCTTTGTATTCAAGGGGATGACCATAAAGTGACAAAGAGGGACGAAGAACAACCCGTTTCCGCGTAAAAGTCATGGCACAAGTCTTAGAAGTAGAGAACTGGAAGCCATGATCTGTGGCCCAAGACGACACGGCATCAATTGCAAGTTGAAGCCGGCGTTGAAGGAGAGGCGAATCATCACCCTGACAACAAAGGGTAAGATCATCGACATAGAGAGCGGAGAAGACACCAGAAGGAAGAAAGGAAAGAAGACCATTGAGGGCAACCAGAAAAAGAGTAGTGCTCAGAACACTACCCAGGGGCACACCTTCGTATTGCTGAAAAGAGGGAGAGAGAGCGGTACCAAGGCGCACCCGAAAGGAACGACGAGAGAGGAAGCTGCGGAGAAAGAGAGGGAGATGACCACAAAGGCCAAAAGAATGAAGTTGAGATAGAATATGATAACGCCAAGTGGTGTCGTAAGCCTTTTCCAGGTCAAAAAGGACGGCAACAACGGAGGTCTTCGCAGCAAAAACAGTACGAATATAGACCTCCAAGTTCACCAGGACATCTGTCGTGCTGCGGCACTTGCGGAAACCAAATTGAAAAGGGGAGAGGAGGTGATGGTGTTCCAGGAACAACATCAGACGAACGTTAACCATACGTTCAAAGAGTTTGCAGACACAACTTGTGAGAGCAATAGGGCGAAAGTCCTTAGGGAAAGTACTCAGAGACCCCGGTTTGCAAACAGGGAGGACAACGGCATCGAGCCAGTCCTCAGGGACTGACGACGACTCCCAGATCCGATTATACAGACTCAGTAAATACTGAGACGTGCTCGGAGGGAGATGGCGAAGCATCTCATAATGAATACCATCGGAGCCCGCCGCCGTAGAACCGCAGAGGGCCAGGGCAGAACGAAGTTCAGAGAGAGAGAAGGGATCATTATAGGGAAGCTGAAGATGAGTGCAGAAATCTAAAGGACGAGACTCAAGGACAGGTTTACGAAGAAGGAAAGATTGGGGAAGATGAAGACCAGAGCTAACAGAAGAAAAGTGGGAACCCAGTTCGGAAGCGACCTGCAACGGGTCCGCGACACGAGTATCATGGAGGTGAAGGACCGGTGAAACATCGGGAACGAACTTACCCGCTATCTTGCGGATACGCTTCCAGATCTGGGCCAGAGGGGTTTCGGACGTAATTGTTGAGATATAAGATGCCCAACATACACGTTTAGCCGTACGGATGGCCCTACGGGCCACCGCACTCGCTTTCCGAAAGAAAAGAAAAGAATCGGTCGTCTGACTACGGCGGTGCCTCTTCCAGGCTGCACGCTTACAGCGGACAGCCCGAGCACAGTCCGCATTCCACCAGGGAACGCACTTCCGCGGACCCCGAGAGGAAGAGCGAGGAATAGAGCGGAGGGCAGCGTTGAAGACAGTGTCATGAAAAAGGAGGAGAGCGCGAGAGAGAGGCAGAAGGGAGAGGTCAGAGAGAGTAGCACTGAGGGTAAATAGGGTCCAGTCTGCCTTAGCAAACTGCCACCTAGGGAAAGAGAGGGAAGGGCGAAAAAAGAAAAAGGAAACAAGGATGGGGAAATGATCACTTCCATGGAGGTCATCAAGAACCTGCCACGTGAAATCTAAGTAAAGAGAAGAAGAGCAGAAAGAAAGATCAAGACAAGAAAGGGTGCGAGTCCGAGAGTCCAAATGAGTGGGCTCACCAGAATTCAGAAGAGACAGGGAAGAAGAGAAGAGAAACGGCTCAAGAAGGCGACCCCGGGTATTCGTCAGAACGTCACCCCAAAGAGAATGACAACAATTGAAGTCACCTAGCAGGAGCACAGGCTCCGGCAAGGAGTCTAGGAGGTGTTTCAAATCAGGAAGAGAAAGCGGGACACTCGGGGGAGATAAATGGAACAAACTGTGTACCATTTCCCCACAAAGATACGAGCAGCAGAACAATGGAGAGGCGAAGGAAAAGTAAAGGAACAAAGGGAACATCAGCACGAATCAGGAGAGCAGAAGAATTAGAAGCCCCAGCAACGGCTGGGGGGGGGGGGGGAAGAGAAAGGAATAGCCACGAAAACGACCAGGACGAGCACCAAGCATCGGCTCCTCGAGACAGACACAAAAGGGCGAAAACCGCGAAATCAGAAGTTGGAGTTCGAGGAAATTGGCGTAATAACCTCGAACGTTCCATTGAAGAATGGACAACGACGAGAAGAGAAAAGACAAAAACAGAGAACAAGGAAGAAACAAAGGCGAAAGAGCAACAGAGCACGTTAAAGAATATCAGGGTCGGGATCAGGGTCAGCAAAGTCAGGGTTAGGGGGCATGGGTAAACTGAGCAAAGACGGAGGGAAGGAAACAGGAGAACAGATCAGAGGTGGGCGGGCGGGGTCGGAGGAGGAGGAGGAGGAGGAGGAGGAGGAGGAGGAGGAGGAGGAGGAAGAGGAGACAACGGAGAGGAGCAGTCAAGGACAGCAGCAGGAAGAGGGGGAGTAGAAAGAGGGGAGCGCACCTCAGAAAGAGCAGCAACTGAAAGGAAAGCAGGGGCCAAAGAAACCTCCATAGCAGGAACAGGGGGCGCAATCACTGAAATGGGAGGGGAAGGAGCAACAGAGCCAGAAGTAGGGGCCAAGGAAGAAAGCGAAGCCTTCTTACCTGCCGGGGAGGAGGAAGGAGAGGAGCCAGGCTTACGCTTCTGACGTAAAGAGACCGGTGTCCCAGCAACTACGTACCGTGCAACGGATTCCAGCGTCTCAACAGGAGAAGCTGAACGAGAGCACACACGACGGCCGTTAGCAGAGCGATGGACATCCACCTGCACCGACAGGCGGTGGGGAGAGCCAATAGATGGAGGAAGAGAATGGGAAGGAGGATCGGAGGGAGACGAGGAAGAAGACACAAGAGACACGACAGACCGGGTAGAAAGAAGGGGAACCCCTGACAGAGGACCAGGAGGGGGACCCTTTGGGACAGAACTCAAAGGAACAGAGGAGGGGGCAGTGGGCGTATCAGGGTCCAAGGCCCGGAAACGGTTGTGAGTCTGAGGAGGGAGGGAAGGACGAGGAGAGGAAGAGCGCAACACGCGAGCATAAGAGACGTTAGCATAAGGCGGGAGCCGGCGAACCTGGCGCCTCGCCTCATGAAAAGATAAACACTCCCGGTGCTTCAAGTTGAGGACGGCCGCCGCAAGCTTGTAATGGATACAGGCATGGGAGAAGGTAGGATGGGCCTCACCGCAGTTGAGGCAGCGAGCTTGGGGAGAAGTGCACTCCGACTTAAGAGTGACCTTCACCCCCACACAAAGGACAAAGAGAGACGGTCCCAGAGCAGCAGAGGGCACCATGCCCAAACCTCCAGCACTTGTTACACAGCCGAGGAGAAGGAATATACTCCTGGACAGAGCACCTAGCACCAGCAAGAATGACAGAGGATGGAAGGGTCCTACCATCAAAGGTGATCTTTACAACACGAAGGGGTTGACGGCGACGACCACGAGGGGGATGAGTAAACGAGTCAACCTGGAGGACAGAATGGCCTTGGGCATCAAGGATATGCCGAATATCATCGTGGCAATCCTGCAGATTCCGAACACCGGTTGCAACATGGGGCAGGAGGAGAATAGTGCCAACATTGGCATTCATCTGAACATTCTTAGAGACCCGAACAGGGATCTCGCCAAGGCAAGACAAGGCTGCCAAGCGGGAAGCTGCATCCTGAGAAGGAGCAGCAACGACACGTGTACCGAGACAAGTGGGGTTGAATGTAACAGACGCATCCACGGAATCAACAAGATGCCGATGGAGGGAGAAATCGTCAGGAGGCGCAGAATCAAGAGGGAGGAGATCAAAGTATTTGGCCCATGAAGCGGGACCAAACAAGGCCTGATACGCGGCAGTACGGGAAGGAATTGAGCGAGTGCGGCTGGAGTGCGAACGGTGTTGAGAACCCCCAGAGAGAGAGATGTTAAAAGGCGCAGTAGTCACAACGAGAGACTTAGCCGCACCAGGGGACGAAGTGGTCACCACTGGGTGCTGGAGGCTCGACCCAACCACAGAGGAGGGAGGGGAGCTGGGGGAAGAAGTCAGGACGGTCAAAGGAGGAGCAAGGTCGGGGCCCAACGCAGCAGGAGCTACAGAGCCCGGTCTTCCAATACAGGCCGACTCGGGGGCTTGGTCGCCCACCCCACGAGCCTGAGAGGGTACAACGGAAACATTTATCGACATAGAGACGAAGAGAAAAATTCATCCACGAATGTGCCCCCATACCCACCATGGAGCCACAAATAGAGGCAGGACACCCAACAGGAAGCTATCGCCGATCATGCCGGGGCCCCCTAGGGGTGCGTCGTGAGTATACGCCCCACAAACGCCACCTTAAGAAACGTCAGTCCGTCGAGATCGGGTTCAGCGACGAAAGGGGGATTGACAATAAAAGGTTCTCCTCGCTCGAGATGTCGGGTACAACAGTTCTACGGGTGCAAGAGTATGCCGCCTCAAGCACCCGGGCGTCAAAATAGAAGAAGTCCAAAGAAAGATCCAAAACAAGCAAAAGGTCAGCAGGAAACGACAAGGAAAAGGTGCTCAGCACAATTGGAGAGGACGGCAGCAGGAGAACAAGGCTAGAAAAGGACAGAGGACTGCCCAAGGAGCATCACACTCCGGCAGCCGCCCACTAAGCCCCCCTCACGACGCCAACGGGCCGGATGGGGAGGGGGGGGGTTAGATTTAGGAAATACTTGGGTAAATACTTTTTCGGTAACAGGGTTGTTGATTTGTGTTATCAATTACCTCGTAACGTGGTGGAGGTGGGGTCCCTCGATTGTTTCAAACGTGGGTTGGACATGTATATGAGTGGGATTGGGTGGTTATAAATAGGAGCTGCCTCAAATGGGCCAATAGGCCCTCTGCAGTTACCTTTGTTCTTATTTTCACATGTTCTTATAGTATAGATAAATTTCTAGATCTTCAGACTAATTCAGGAGCAAGAGTAATTGGCATGGAACGCAGTCAGTCCCCCCCCCCCACTGGTGTGGGACGCAGTCAGTTCCCCCCCCCTGGTGTGGGACGCAGTCAGCACCCCCCTGGTGTGGGACGCAGTAAGCCCCCCCTCCCTTGGTGTGGGACGCACTAAGCCCCCCCCCCCTTGGTGTGGGACGCAGTCAGTCCCCCCCCTTGGTGTGGGACGCAGTCAGTTCCCCCCCCCCCCTTGGTATGGGACGCAGTCAGTCGCCCCCCCTTGGTGTGGGACGCAGACTGTCCCCCCCCCCTGGTGTGGGACGCAGTCAGTCCCCCCCCCTGGTGTCGGACGCAGTCCCTCCCCCTTGGTGTGGGACGCAGTCCCTCCCCCTTGGTATGGGACGCAGTCAGTCCCTCCCCCACTGGTGTGGGACGCAGTCAGTCCCCCCCCTGGTGTGGGACGCAGTCAGTCCCCCCCCCCTTGGTGTGGGACGCAGTCAGTCCCCCCCCCCTGGTGTGGGACACAGTCAGTCCCCCCCCCTTGGTGTGGGACGCAGTCAGTCCCCCCCCTTGGTGTGGGACGCAGTCAGCCCCCCCCTTGGTGTGGGACGCAGTCAGCCCCCCCCCCTTGGTGTGGGACGCAGTCAGTCCCCCCCCTCTTGGTGTGGGACGCAGTCATTCCCCGCCTTGGTGTGGGACGCAGTCAGTCCCCCCCCCCCCTTTCTGTGGGACACAGTCAATCCCCCCCCTTTGTGTGGAACCCAGTCAGTCCCCCCCTTTGTGTGGAACCCAGTCAGTCCCCCCCCTGGCGTGAGACGCAGTCAGTCCCCCCCCCCCTGGCGTAAGACGCAGTCAGTCCCCCCCCCTGGCTACGGACGCAGTCAGTCCCCCATCCCCCTGGTGTGGGACGCAGTCAGTCCCCCCCCTGGTGTGGGACGCAGTCAGTCCCCCCCCTGGTGTGGGACGCAGTCACTCCCCCCCACTGGTGTGGGACGCAGTCAGTCCCCCCCCCCACTGGTGTGGGACGCAGTCAGTCCCCCCCCACTGGTGTGGGACGCAGTCAGTCCCCCCCCACTGGTGTGGGACGCAGTCAGTCCCCCCCCACTGGTGTGGGACGCAGTCAGTCCCCCCCCCCCCCCACTGGTGTGGGACGCAGTCAGTCCCCCGCCCCTTGGTGTGGGACGCAGTCAGTCCCCCCTCCCCCTGGCGTGGGACGCGGTCAGTCAGTCCCCCCGCCCCTTGGTGTGGGACGCAGTCAGTCCCCCCTCCCCCTGGCGTGGGACGCGGTCAGTCAGTTCCCCCCCCCTGGCGTGGGACGCGGTCAGTCAGTTCCCCCCCCTGGCGTGGGACGCAGTCAGTCCCCCTGGCGTGGGACGCAGTCAGTCCCCCTGGCGTGGGACGCAGTCAGTCCCCCTGGCGTGAGACGCAGTCAGTCCCCCTGGCGTGGGACGCAGTCAGTCCCCCTGGCGTGGGACGCAGTCAGTCCCCCTGGCGTGGGACGCAGTCAGTCCCCCTGGCGTGGGACGCAGTCAGTCCCCCTGGCGTGGGACGCAGTCAGTGGCACGCAGTCAGTCCCCCTCCCCCTGGCGTGGGACGCAGTCAGTCCCCCTGGCGTGGGACCCCCTCCCCCTGGCGTGGGACGCAGTCAGTCCCCCCTCCCCCTGGCGTGGGACGCAGTCAGTCCCCCCCTCCCCCTGGCGTGGGACGCAGTCAGTCAGTGGGACGCAGTCAGTCCCCCTCCCCCCCCTCCCCCTGGCGTGGGACGCAGTCAGTCCCCCCTCCCCCTGGCGTGGGACGCAGTCAGTCCCCCCGTGGGACGCAGTCAGTCCCCCCCCTGGCGTGGGACGCAGTCAGTCCCCCTGGCGTGGGACGCAGTCAGTCCCCCTGGCGTGGGACGCAGTCAGTCCCCCCCTCCCCCTGGCGTGGGACGCAGTCAGTCCCCCTGGCGTGGGACGCAGTCAGTCCCCCCCCCCTGGCGTGGGACGCAGTCAGTCCCCCCCTCCCCCTGGCGTGGGACGCAGTCAGTCCCCCCCTCCCCCTGGCGTGGGACGCAGTCAGTCCCCCCCCCCTCCCCCTGGCGTGGGACGCAGTCAGTCCCCCTGGCGTGGGACGCAGTCAGTCCCACCCTCCCCCTGGCGTGGGACGCAGTCAGTCCCCCCTCCCCCTGGCGTGGGACGCAGTCAGTCCCCCCCTCCCCCTGGCGTGGGACGCAGTCAGTCCCCCCCCCCTCCCCCTGGCGTGGGACGCAGTCAGTCTCCCTCCCCCTGGCGTGGGACGCAGTCAGTCCCCCCTCCCCCTGGCGTGGGACGCAGTCAGTCCCCCCCCCCTGGCGTGGGACGCAGTCAGGCGTGGGACGCAGTCAGTCCCCCCCCCTCCCCCTGGCGTGGGACGCAGTCAGTCCCCCCCCCCTGGCGTGGGACGCAGTCAGTCCCCCCCTCCCCCTGGCGTGGGACGCAGTCAGTCCCCCCCCCGTGGGACGCAGTCAGTCCCCCTGGCGTGGGACGCAGTCAGTCCCCCCTCCCCCTGGCGTGGGACGCAGTCAGTCCCCCCCCCTGGTGTGGGACGCAGTCAGTCCCCCCCTGGTGTGGGACGCAGTCAGTCCCCCCCCTGGTGTGGGACGCAGTCAGCCCCCCCCCTTGGTGTGGGACGCAGTCAGCCCCCCCCCTGGTGTGGGACGCAGTCAGTCCCCCCCTCTTGGTGTGGGACGCAGTCAGTCCCCCCCCCCCCTGGTGTGGGACGCAGTCAGTCCCCCCCTCCCTGGCGTGAGACGCAGTCAGTCCCCCCCCCTGGCGTGGGACGCAGTCAGTCCCCCCCCCCTGGCGTGGGTCGCAGTCAGTCCCCCCTCCCCCTGGTCCCCCCCCCCGTGGGACGCAGTCAGGCCCCCCCCTGGTGTGGGACGCAGTCCCCCCCCCCCTGGTGTGGGACGCAGTCAGTCGCCCCCCCCCCCTGGCGTGGGACGCAGTCAGCCCCCCCCCACTGGTGTGGGACGCAGTCAGTCCCCCCCTCCCCACTGGTGTGGGACGCGGTCAGTCCCCCCCCCCCCTGGCGTGGGACGCGGTCAGTCAGTTCCCCCCCCCCTGGCGTGGGACGCAGTCAGTCCCCCTGGCGTGGGACGCAGTCAGTCCCCCTGGCGTGGGACGCAGTCAGTCCCCCTGGCGTGGGACGCAGTCAGTCCCCCAGGCGTGGGACGCAGTCAGTCCCCCTGGCGTGGGACGCAGTCAGTCGCCCCCTCCCCCTGGCGTGGCACGCAGTCAGTCCCTCTCCCCCTGGCGTGGCACGCAGTCAGTCCCCCCTCCCCCTGGCGTGGGACACAGTCAGTCCCCCCCTCCCCCTGGCGTGGGACCCAGTCCCCCTGGCTGGTGTGGGACGCAGTCAGTCCCCCCTCCCCCTGGCGTGGGACGCAGTCAGTCCCCCCTCCCCCTGGCGTGGGACGCAGTCAGTCCCCCCCTCCCCCTGGCGTGGGACGCAGTCAGTGGCGTGGGACCAGTCAGTCCCCCCCCCCTGGCGTGGGACGCAGTCAGTCTCCCCCCTGGCGTGGGACGCAGTCAGTCCCCCCCCCTCCCCCTCTGGCGTGGGACGCAGTCTCCCCCTGGCGTGGGACGCAGTCAGCCCCTGGCGTGGGACGCAGTCAGTCCCCCCCTGGGTGTGGGACGCAGTCAGTACCCCCCCCCCTTGGTGTGGGACGCAGTCAGTCCCCCCCTCCCTTGGTGTGGGACGCAGTCAGTCCCCCCCCCCCTTGGTGTGGGACGCAGTCAGTCCCCCCCCCCTGGCGTGGGACGCAGTCAGTCCCCAGTCCCCCCTGGCGTGGGACGCAGTCAGTCCCCCCCCCCCTGGTGTGGGACGCAGTCAGTCCCCCCCCCCCTGGTGTGGGACGCAGTCAGTCCCCCCCCCCCTGCCCCCCCTGGTGTGGGACGCAGTCAGTCCCCCCCCCTGGTGTGGGACGCAGTCAGTCCCCCCCCCCTGGTGTGGGACGCAGTCACTCCCCCCCCCACTGGTGTGGGACGCAGTCAGCCCCCCCCCACTGGTGTGGGACGCAGTCAGTCCCCCCCCCCCACTGGTGTGGAACGCGGTCAGTCAGTTCCCCCCCCCCTGGCGTGGGACGCGGTCAGTCAGTCCCCCCCCCCCCTGGCGTGGGACGCAGTCAGTCCCCCTGGCGTGGGACGCAGTCAGTCCCCCTGGCGTGGGACGCAGTCAGTCCCCCTGGCGTGGCGTGGGACGCAGTCAGTCAGTCCCCCTGGCGTGGGACGCAGTCAGTCCCCCTGGCGTGGGACGCAGTCAGTCCCCCTGGCCGCCAGTCCCCCTGGCGTGGGACGCAGTCAGTCCCATCCCCTCCCCCTGGCGTGGGACGCAGTCAGTCCCTGGCGTGGGACGCAGTCAGTCCCCCTGGCGTGGGACGCAGTCAGTCCCCTGGCGTGGGACGCAGTCCCCCTGGCGTGGGACGCAGTCAGTCCCCCTGGCGTGGGACGCAGTCAGTCCCCCTGGCGTGGGACGCAGTCAGTCCCCCTGGCGTGGGACGCAGTCAGTCCCCCTGGCGTGGGACGCAGTCAGTCCCCCTGGCGTGGGACGCAGTCAGTCCCCTGGCGTGGGACGCAGTCAGTCCCCCTGGCGTGGGACGCAGTCAGTCCCCCTGGCGTGGGACGCAGTCAGTCCCCCTGGCGTGGGACGCAGTCAGTCCCCCTGGCGTGGGACGCAGTCAGTCCCCCTGGCGTGGGACGCAGTCAGTCCCCCTGGCGTGGGACGCAGTCAGTCCCCCTGGCGTGGGACGCAGTCAGTCCCCCTGGCGTGGGACGCAGTCAGTCCCCTGGCGTGGGACGCAGTCAGTCCCCCTGGCGTGGGACGCAGTCAGTCTCCCCTGGCGTGGGACGCAGTCAGTCCCCCTGGCGTGGGACGCAGTCAGTCCCCCTGGCGTGGGACGCAGTCAGTCCCCTGGCGTGGGACGCAGTCAGTCCCCCTGGCGTGGGACGCAGTCAGTCCCCTGGCGTGGGACGCAGTCCCCCTGGCGTGGGACGCAGTCAGTCCCCCTGGCGTGGGACGCAGTCAGTCCCCCTGGCGTGGGACGCAGTCAGTCCCCCTGGCGTGGGACGCAGTCAGTCCCCCTGGCGTGGGACGCAGTCAGTCCCCCTGGCGTGGGACGCAGTCAGTCCCAGTCCCCTGGCGTGGGACGCAGTCAGTCCCCCTGGCGTGGGACGCAGTCAGTCCCCCTGGCGTGGGACGCAGTCAGTCCCCCTGGCGTGGGACGCAGTCAGTCCCCCTGGCGTGGGACGCAGTCAGTCCCCCTGGCGTGGGACGCAGTCAGTCCCCCTGGCGTGGGACGCAGTCAGTCCCCCTGGCGTGGGACGCAGTCAGTCCCCCTGGCGTGGGACGCAGTCAGTCACCCCCCCCCCCCCCCTGGTGTGGGACGCAGTCAGTCCCCCCTCCCCTGGTGTGGGACGCAGTCAGTCCCCCCCCCCCTGGTGTGGGACGCAGTCAGTCCCCCCCCCCTCTGGTGTGGGACGCAGTCAGTCCCCCATTCCCCCCTGGTGTGGGACGCAGTCAGTCCCCCCTCCCCCTGGTGTGGGACGCAGTCAGTCCCCCCTCCCCCTGGCGTGGGACGCAGTCAGTCCCCCCCTCCCCCTGGCGTGGGACGCAGTCAGTCCCCTGGGTGGGACGCAGTCAGTCCCCCTCCCCCTGGCGTGGGACGCAGTCAGTCCCCCCCCCCCCTGGCGTGGGACGCAGTCAGTCCCCCCCCCCCCTGGCGTGGGACGCAGTCAGTCCCCCCGGCGTGCGACGCAGTCAGTCCCCCCCCTCCCCCTGGCGTGGGACGCAGTCAGTCCCCCTGGCGTGGGACGCAGTCAGTCCCCCTGGCGTGGGACGCAGTCAGTCCCCCTGGCGTGGGACGCAGTCAGTCCCCCTGGCGTGGGACGCAGTCAGTCCCCCCTCCCCCTGGCGTGGGACGCAGTCAGTCCCCCCTCCCCCTGGCGTGGGACGCAGTCAGTCCCTCTCCCCCTGGCGTGGGACGCAGTCAGTCCCCCCTCCCCCTGGCGTGGGACGCAGTCAGTCCCCCCTCCCCCTGGCATGGGACGCAGTCAGTCCCCCCCCTCCCCCTGGCGTGGGACGCAGTCAGTCCCCCCCCCCTAACGTGGGACGCATTCAGTCCCCCCCTCCCTCTGGCGTGGGACGCAGTCAGTCCCCCTGGCGTGGGACGCAGTCAGTCCCCTGGCGTGGGACGCAGTCAGTCCCCAGTCAGTCCCCCCCTCCCCTGGCGTGGGACGCAGTCAGTCCCCTGGCGTGGGACGCAGTCAGTCCCCCTGGCGTGGGACGCAGTCAGTCCCCCCCCTCCCCTGGCGTGGGACGCAGTCAGTCCCCCCCCCTCCCCCTGGCGTGGGACGCAGTCAGTCCCCCCTCCCCTGGCGTGGGACGCAGTCAGTCCCCCCCACCCCTGGCGTGGGACGCAGTCAGTCCCCCCCCCTCCCCCTGGCGTGGGACGCAGTCAGTCCCCCCCTCCCCCTGGCGTGGGACGCAGTCAGTCAGCCCCCCTCCCCCTGGCGTGGGATGCAGTCAGTCCCCCCTGGCGTGGGACGCAGTCAGTACCCCACCAGTCCCCCTGGCGTGGGATGCAGTCAGTCCCCCCTGGGAGCAGCAGGTCCCCTGGCGTGGGACGCAGTCAGTCCCCCTGGCGTGGGACGCAGTCAGCCCCCCCCTGGCATGGGACACAGTCAGTCACCCCCCTGGCGTGGGACGCAGTCAGTCCCCCTGGCGTGGGACGCAGTCAGTGGACGCAGTCAGCCCCCTCCCCCCTGGCGTGGGACGCAGTCAGTCCCCTGGCGTGAGATGGCCACTGGCAAGGGGAAAAACAAAACAGAGCTTGATTTTGAGGGATTCAATGAAGAAAGCATTGATATTAGTAGTCTACATAACAAGTTGGTAAATTTAGATGCTATAGTGAACTCTCATGTAGAAATAATTAGTAAATTGAAAGAAAGTAATGACCATTTGAATAGCAAAGTTTTATGTCTTGAGGGTTTAGTGAAAGACTTGCGCAAGGATAAGAATCAATTGGAAACAAATTGCAAAGCCATGGAAGAAGAAAATAAACTCTTAAAAATAGCTTTGGAAGAAGTTAAAGTAAATTTAAACATAAATGACTACAATAGGTTAGGCAAGGAAATTCAACAGGAGAAACAGCTTTTGTCAGCACAGATGGAGAAAGTTACACAGGGAATAGAACAGTGCAAGAAAGATATGCAACTCACTTATGCACAAGTGGCCAAGGAGAAGGAAAAAATAGAAGAAGCAGTAAAGGAAGTCAAACACTGCAGCAACCAAGATAAAACAAACATTAGGCTAGAAGTGAGGAAAGAATTGGCATCTAACCCGAAGTTGGTGCAAAACACAGTTGATCGGAGTAAGTCCCTGATCATTTTTGGCTGCAAAGAAAAGGCGATAACATCTAGGTCAGAAAGAGCTGTAGAAGAAGCTAAAGTAGTAGATAAAATTGTTGGCCTCGTGGAAGGTCTTACAAACAGAGAGAATGTGTGCGACTACAGGAGAATAGGCAGGTACGTAAAAGGGAAAGATCGACCTTTGAGGATCACCCTAAACGGTGCCAAACAGATGGAAGAAGTACTAAGGAATGCTAGAAAATTGCAAAGTGATGAGGATGGGAAAGGGTGGTCGTTAAGACGAGATCTTTCAAAAGAAGATAGAGAGAAGCTGAAACTGAACCTCGCCGAGGCAAAACATTTAAATGAGAGCAGGAATGAAGAAGAAATAAATTCTTTTTTCTACAAAGTGATAGGGGTAGGCAAACCAGTAAAGTGGTACATAAAGGCAAACCAACAAAATCAATAGAGAGAGGGGGAGTGAAGAATAAGGAGAGGGGGAACAAGTTCCTGAAGATTGCATACACCAACATAGATGGAGTGAGATCGAAGATACTGGAGTTAAGTGATGTAATACAGCTGCAGACACCAGACATTGTTGCACTCACGGAGACAAAACTTGAAGATGTAATTTTAAATGAGGTCATATTCCAAGGGGCTACTCAATTTGGAGACGGGACAGAAAAATTAGAAAAGGCGGTGGCGTTGCTGTGCTGGTAAAAGAACACCTAAAGGTGAAGGAAATAATGACTGCCAATCCACAAGAAGTTGACATAATAGCACTAGAGATCTGCTATGAGGATGATAAACTAATGATGATAAATGCATATAGTCCACCGCCAAGCAGCACATGGTCAAAGGAGGAGCTAGATAGTAAACGTGAAGATCTTATAACAATAATGAGAGAGATTATAGCGAGAGCGGATAACGATAGATCACGACTGTTGATAGTCGGTGACTTCAACTTGAAATCCATAGACTGGGAAGCATATGAAGCTAAAACAGAAGATTTTTGGACCTGTAAATTTGTGGACCTCATCCTGGAAACATTCTTGTATCAACATGTTAAACAAGCTACGAGGATGAGGGAAGGGGACGTTCCCTCCATGCTAGATTTGATATTTACCAGGAAGGAGGAAGAGATATTTGACATTCAGTACCTTCCTCCCTTGGGTAAAAGTGACCATGTCTTTTTGGGAATAAAGTATGCAATGCGTTATAAGCTGGAAGAAAATAAGGAGGTTGAAGCAGTTGAAAAACCAGACTTCAGGAGAGGACATTACGTGACCTTAGAATTTTTTTTAGTGAGTATAATTGGACAGACTTGATGCTAGGCAAGGAAGTGAATGAGATGTATGTCAAGTTTTGTGAAATATATGATAAAGGCACAAAAAAATTTATACCAAAACAGAGATGCAGAACTAGGAAACAGGATTGGTTCAATAGAAATTGCGAGAGGGCTAGAGACCGAAAGACACAAAAATGGAATCAATACAGGAAGAGGCCGAACCCCCAAACATACCAGTGATACAGAGATGCGAGAAACAACTACACGGCAGTGAGGAGAGAGGCAGAAAGAAATTTTGAAAAAGGGATTGCGGACAAATGTAAAACAGAACCAGGTCTATTCTATAAATTCATAAAAAACAAATTGCAGGTAAAGGATAATATTCAGAGGTTGAAAATGGGAAATAGATTCACGGAAAATGAAAAGAAAATGTGTGAAACACTAAACGAAAAGTTCCAAAGTGTGTTTGTACAAAATGAAATCTTTAGGGAACCAGATACAATAAGAATTCCAGAGAACAACATAGAACACATAGAGGTGTCTAGAGACGAAGTGGAAAAAATGCTCAAGGAGCTCGGTAAGAACAAAGCAGCTGGCCCAGATGGCGTTTCACCATGGGTTCTGAGAGAATGTGCATCTGAG